>JAADWY010001007.1:0-11084 GCA_023336355.1 Pythium dissotocum | reverse complement strand
TGGGGCGACTCTTCTCCCGCGCTGGTATTGTTCTCACGGGTCGACTTAGTTCCATGGACCCCACAACGCTCGAGTCTTAGTCCGCTTAATCTTGCTTGAGTCGTGACACAATGGACGTCATTTTCATCATCATCATCAGCTCGAGTCGCTAATGTTCCTCAAGTACAATCGCAGCTTGTGAGATGCTGGTCTTGTCGCCAAGGCACTCAAAGACATGAAGTCCAGCAACAAGCGGCAGCGTGTAGTGTAGAGGAACAGAATGACTACTGCAGGTTGGCCCCAATTTGGTTGCTTCAATAATTAACTTTCCAATTATTGATTGAGTCGGCCGCCCCCTTGCAATCAATGAAAGATTTTATTTTCCTAGGCACTGGCGGCAGCAACATACAACACAATTCTGTGCTTTGCACTCAAATCAAAATTTATTCCAATGGCTTTATGTATCCTTCACAGCATCCTTACACGCGTGCGTTGGTGACGACAGCCTCCTGAATCCGCGCCGTTACAGCGCAACAAACTTGGAGAACACGACGGAGGACTCGGCTCCAGCCTTGGCCACGCACTCACGGACGTCAGACTTGAAGTAGCATGTGCCCCCGTTAGCACTGACCCACGTCACAGCCTTGCACGCCGAGTTGTCCGTGCAAGTGGCGGCGCAGCGCGAGGACGACTTTCCAGTCTCCGTGTAGAGGTCATTGCCTGGCATATCGCAGTTGGGAAACGTCGTGCCGAGCGACTGGCCGGTGTTGGGCATCCAGCACGAGTCAGCGCCGATGAGGATCTTGGTGCTGCCCCACCCAGTCTTCAACCAGCACGTGCCGCCGTTGTAGTTAGTCCACGTGAACGCACCGCACTTGGTATTGCTGCGGCAGATGCGGCAGCACTTGTCAGCGGTCGACCCGGAGACATTCGTGAGATCCGAGCCGCTAAAATCGATGTTGTGGCCGAGCAAGCAGCCTTCTGCCAGCTGACGCGACGTCGACGTCGAGTTGGAAGCTGAAACATCTTCAGTGCCTGCAACGATGGCGACGGAAACGGCAATAACGAGTGCAGTGCGGCTTGACATTCTGGAGTCGGTGATCTTTGGTCTTCGCAGGGCGGTCTTTGGCCTTGAGAGCTGTCTAGCAGATTGAGAAGTGCCGTGAAGGAGAGCCCTACTATCAGACTGACGGTAAGACTCTCCTACCAGATAACAGGTGGCCTAGTCCACAAAGCAGCGCGCCAAGTCGTGTACCCTAAGAGACTCGCAAGTTGCGATTCGCAACCGGGGAGCCTCTGCAGACGGGCTGATGGAGTGACTTGATGATGTACCTCGCTCTGTATGCCAGATGGGCAATTGTTGCACTACAAGTCGTAGTGCAAATTTGTTTTATGGTACCGGTAGCTCAACCTGAGCATTCTACAGCGTAAAACATATCCACCGCCTCGGATTTTTTGTTGCCCTGGTGTCAAGACTGCCACGAAAAGTCGGTACATGTACTCGACAACATGGCTCTTACGTTACCGTTGTTCGCAAACCGTTCGATTCTCGACGGTACCGCTCTTGTGCTAAGTTTGCCAGCAACAATAAGGAGATAGAGGGAATACAGTGTACTGTAGCATCCCATCTCTCTGCCAAAAGTTTCGATCCTGCTTGATTCTAGGGGAATTCCCAAAATGCGGCCGTCTTTTCAAACTAATGACCAAAAGGGGCCAATGCAAATATGCATTCATACAGGTACACATTTTATGAAATACTACTATGTTTGGAATAATACAGATTGGGTCGTCGCCCACACCAAAGAGTCTCGCCGAAGCTCATTCACCAATTATCCCGACCATGTCGACGCCAGAAAAGAAGCCTAGACAAGACCATATCAAGCTGAAGCCTCTACGTCAGCTGGATCCGGACCGCGCCACGATTCAGGTCAACTTTCCAACGCCCAGCGAGAGCGAGAAGCACCCTCGTCGTCAGGATGACGACGGCAAGCCGTCGCGTGCAGAGACACCACGGGACGCATTACCGCCCGCACTAATAGACACGAGCGCCAGCACTTTCGTTTGGATGCTTAGCTTGTCCATCATGAGCGTGATCATACTGGTCGCTCGCGTGAACGTCGCCCATCGATGGACGAGTCTCATGCAGACGTCGGGCTTCGTCGACTGGCAACAGATCCGAGGCATCTACGTGCAGATCGTCGTTGCGGCTATTCCTCTCATTGGGTTGGCTGTCCTCATTCGTATCATGGTGCGCTGGTCTCGCGCCTCTCGGCTCTGGTTCATGCGAGAGTTAGGCGAAATCGGCATGTGGACGGCGACCGCGTCGATCATTGGATACGTCTTCGTCGTCATCGGCTGGTGCGGATCTGATGACCGCATCTCCCACGAAATGGTGAAAGGACTCGCGAAGCAAGCCGTCGCCAGCGCGAACTTCAATCGAGCATATTGTCAGGCACAATGTCAGCAAAGTGCGGATGGACTCGCGGCATTCGTACGTGGGGAATGCGGCCCTGATTCCGCCACTGCCTTCAACGAGATTGTTGGATTGTTCCGAGTCGGCGACTGGTGCAAGGAAGCAATCGCGTCGCAAAATTTCGACGTGGGCGCGACGTACCCTGGAACCTCACCGCTGGGTTGCTTGAGTGGCGAAGCGGGCGTCGTGCTGGCCAAGACATATTGGTCAGATGTTCTGTCATTCTTTTGCGGGCTGTGTAGCCTCGCTCTCTTTGCGACGTCTGGTATGGCTTTGACACTTCTAGACGATGCTCCGAAGAGATCGTAGTGTGCTCTGCTTGCGTCACGAATCAAAATGAAGTTTGAAAATGAATTGGAATGACTGTTCTATTTCGTGCTGCGTCTTCGCTTGTCAGACTACGTAGATGGCTCAGCTTGGGCGGCAGTAACAGCAGCATTCCAATGCTGCCTAAGCCGTCACGAGGTGGTTGTACATAATACGCGTCGTGGCTCCGGCGACAGATGCGCACGCGCGCACGTCGCTCTTGTAGAAGCACGAGCCTCCGTTGTAGTTGGTCCACGTGACAGCCTTGCACTTGTAGTTAGCCCAGCAGCTGCGCGTGCACGACTGGACATCCTTGCCCGACTCGGACGAGAGGTCAAAGCCCGGCATGTCGCAGTTGGCGAAGCTTGCTGTGTACCCCTGGGAGACGACACCCTGAGCTTCCTCAAGGAGCACACCTGAGTAGGCGACAACGTTGACCACAGGCTTGGTCCAGTAGGTCTTCAAGAAGCACGTGCCGCCTTCGTAGTTGGTCCACGTGAACGCACGGCAGCGCGAGACGCCCTTGCACTTGGCGAAGCAGTCGTCCGGGCGCGAGGCCTTCGCAGTCGTGATATCGTTGCCTGGCATATCAAGACCACGAGCCGTGTACGCGACATCGGCCAGGCGACGTGAAGTCGTCGAGTTCGAGACGGGGACAAAGGCCGCAGACGTGGAAGCGAGCAAAGTGCCGACGAAGACGAGGGGGAAGAAGGAGGCGACCATGGTTGTTGATCTTGGTGTAGTGGCTTGGGGGTGAGCTGGTTGTGGATAAAAGCAAAATGACACTTGATCTTCGAGGCCGGCAGTCGTCCCTGGGTGAGAAGCTTCACGTCGATAACCGTGGAGAAGTTTCGGCTATTCACAGTAGCTTCAGCAGCTCCTCCAGTGGAGGCGTGGAGGCCCCACGCCATAAAAGTCTGCACAACTAGTTTCGGTCGTGATGGTTGACTTGAAGTATGTAGATCAAAGTGTCAGGCTTGCCTGCTAGGATTCATTCCCGAGATCCTTCACCTAATCGGCGAGATACAGGATGACATACGTAGGTACTACACGAGCAGACTCTAGCTGATGTATGTGAAATGCTCCAACAGAGTAGTTGCAACGCGGCTGCCACCCACAGAACGGTGGGCCACCCGAGGAAATGGGTTTTGTTTGGCGATACCCATGTGAATTCTCGCTAGCCCGCAGGAAGAGCTGAAGATTCCAACGCCTCGATCAATCGACAGCACATGACGTACTGGTAAGGCACGTGCTCGTCGTTTGTACATACTCACACGCTCGCGCACGCGAACATTTAGTCACACGTTTTGACAACCCTGATGATCACTCTTCCCATCAGGTCTTTTGAATCGTGACAGAGCGGACACGGTTGACAGTCGCCAGTGAGGAAATGGATTGCTGCTGACGGAAGTCTGGCACTGAGATATTTTAGTGTGGAGGCACACTCGGGAAACGGTACTCCTCCTAACAGTTCATATCCCACCGTTACCCTACTAGGGATTCCCGTGCTTGTTCCGCGATTACTTTACTGGTACCAAGATGATGCCGTTACTACAGGTGGAGGACAGCAAGTAGGCGCCACACACCCTGCTGAAGTTGAACGTGGCACTCGGACCATAGGTACCATTGAACACACCGGTGTACCGGCGCCATTTTCTACCGTAGTGAATCGATTTTTGTCGGTATAATCAAACGAAGCCTAAACGCCTGATTTTTCATGTTGAAACTGAGTTAGTTGAAAACTATGCGATGTGTCGCCTAAGGTGTCAATCAACGCGGTCACACGCATCTCTCTCTCTCTCTTTCTCTCTCTCTCTCTGATCTACGCCGTGACGAGGTGGTTGAACACGACAACCGTCGTGGCGCCAGCGACTGCCGCACACTCGCGCACATCGCTCTTGTAGAAGCACGTACCGCCGTTGTAGTTGGTCCACGTGACAGCCTTGCATTGGGGTTTGTCGAAGCAGAGGCGGTCGCAGTCCGTGAGCGTGCCCTTGGCCTGGCCAAGGTCGAAGCCAGGCATATCGCAGGCCTTGTACACAGCACGCGCGACCCTCGCGAACGGAGCGAGCGACGAGTCCATCAAGAGACCCGAGTAGGCTCCTACCTTGATCACAGGGTCCGAATACGCGGACTTTAAAAAGCACGTGCCTCCTTCGTAGTTGGTCCACGTGAAGGCACCGCAGCCGGAGACTTCCGCGCACCTGGCGAAGCAGACGTCAGGGCGTGGGGCCTTGGCTTGACCGACGTCCTTGCCAGGCATGTCGAGGCTGCGAGCCGTGTAGGCGACACGCGCCAAGCGACGCGACGTCGTCGAGTTGGACATCGGGGAAGCAGTCGTGGAGCTTAGCGCGACGACGGCGCCGATGATGAGAGCAAAGATCGCAGACTTGACCATAGTGGAGGGGTTTTCTTGAGCTTGGGCTTCTTGAGGCAAAAAGAGGAATGGAAAGCAATGCTCTACTAAGAAAAATGGAAAGGTGTGGCATGGGCAGCAACCCTACTAGATACCCTACTAGATATCCTGACCTCGCCAAACGTATCTGCTCAACAAACTGCCGTGGGGATCCGGGCGGGAGTAAGCTGTGTGGAGGGAAGTATGCGATGCAAAGCTTGCTGCCCCCCACCCACCCACCTCCACCAGTCATTATCAGGCACTGCTACTACGTACTCTACCAACAACAGCCAACGCGACATGTACAGTACTAGACACCTTTCTGAACGAAGTGATTGCTCCCTGGATGTGTCAGTTCTCTTGAGCATACAACTTAGCGCGCCGAGCTTCCTGGTCTGGCGTCATGAGACTTAAATCTCAATGCGAGTGGGATGAGGATCTTTACATGCGTATATATATCAGGTCGATGGTCTGCAGTCAGCCTGACTGTCAGGTGGTATAGAGGGAGGTGTTCCAGGTGCCCAGTTTCACGCTTCTTGGGGTTCTCGCGGAGTTCCTACTGCGAAACGTCGTGTGGCGAATCCAAGCAGATACCAACTGAAGTGGCGTGCTTCCTGATCGAATGTTTTGATCCCAGAAAAATCACGCTCGAAAGGGTGACCAGCGTGATATATGTGTGGTCGTTTCCCAATCAAATGTTGTACACGTACGGCTTGCCAAGATCAAAGGGTAGGGGATCGGCTCGATCACATGTTGCCAGACAGAGTGACCGTCGTCGACTCTGACTAGGGTACTTCGCAACCACTTCGCAACGGCACAATACGTTCACGTTTCATGGGGATTCGCCATCACGGAATCACATAAGGATGCCGGTACATCGTTATGCAACAAGTCCTGACATTCAACACGTGTATACTTGTTAGTGAGCTACCGTGTGTTGTAATCGGTATGCAGAGCGAAGTGCCCCAGTTGATGAGCAGTCATCGAAGGACGTAGCCGTCCAAGTTAAAGTTGAAGTTACCAACCTATCAATTACCGGTACGTCTACCGTTATATATCGGTGTTGCTAGATCCAGTATCGGTGTTCACCCCTGTTTTTTCGTTCACAAGTTGATCTTCTGTACTAAGTGTACCAGCCTCCTCAAGACGCTTCTATCTACAAGCCCACAAAGCGGTTGAACACGACACTGCTTGAGACCCCGGCCTTGAAGATGCACTCACGGACATCGTACTTGAGGTAGCACGTGCCTGAGCTCCAGGTCGCAGCCTTGCATGCATTGTTGACGGAACAGTAGCGGCCACAGATGTCGACACTCACGGCAGGCGTAGAGTAGAGGTCGTTTCCAGGCATATCACAGTCCGTGAAAGCCTTCCCCGCAGTCAAGCCACTGCTCATCGTGCAGGAGTCGGCTCCAACATTGATAAATGCGGTCGACGTGCTGCTCTTGAGCCAGCACGTGCCGCCTTCGTGGTTGGTCCAGGTCCACGCCTTGCATCCCGAGCGACCCGCGCAGAGACCACAGCATCGATCGGAAGTTGACGCTCTGATGTTGTCGAAGTCATTGCCCTTGAGGTCGACGTTGTGACCGATGTAACAGCCGCGAGTCGGTGAAGGTGTCGTGGGGTAGGACGTCTGGGCAACGGATGGAGAGGCGGCCAATGAAGCGACAACGACGGTGATGCAGATAGCAGCGTTGGTGGCGACCATGGAGAACGGCTAGGCAAGAGATGAGGGTGACGCGACGAGGAATCCGCAATGAATGAAGATGCAGTGGCCACACACGCCGAAAACGAAGGCCTCGTGGGAGGCTATCCAACCCTCCAATATTCATTAGTGGATACTGGATGGTAAGTGTCACGTGCGTGAGTTCAATGTTTTCCTGGGCGAGTTACAGCAGTGGAAGCCGTCGACAGAAAACCGGGTTGCGTACTGAAAAGGTCTCGTGACCGACAATTCCCTGCCATGAGTAAGACATGATCACGGTAACGATATATCAAGTCGCGTTATTGTTGATGTGGCTAGTAACAATGAGTTACTGTACGTTTCAATGTCATACGTCTAAGCCGCGACGAAGCGGTTGGCCACCACGTTGGTCCAGGACTCGGCCTTGAATTCGCATGGACGCACGTCGTATTTGTAGTAGCAGACACCGTTGCTCCAGGTCGCGGCCTTGCACGCGCTGTTGCTGGCGCACTTGTTTCCACAGGCTTCGTAGTCCGAGACGGTCTCCGAGTAGAGGTCGTTGCCTGGCATATCGCAGTTCTTGAATGGCGTGCCCGACGTCTGGCCGCTGTTCATCGTGCAGGAGTCAGCACCGACGTTGATGACCACGGCGTTCGGGAAACGCGACTTGAGCCAGCAAGTGCCACCCTCGTAGTTGGTCCACGTCCACGACTTGCAGCGGTCGTTGTCCCAGCACTTGATGCAGCATTGGTCCGAGCTGGAGGCCTTGACGCTGGCCAGATCGTTGCCTCGGAAGTCGACGTTGTGGGCGAGGAAGCAGCCGCGAGCCAGCATACGCGAGGTCGAGTTCGCCGCTGGCTCGGCAACCACAGCGGTGGCGGCGGCAGCGACAGTGAGAACGGTGGCGAGGGCGAGCATCTTGGAGGGTTGAGTTTGGAGGAGGGAGCTTGGGCCTGGCAGAGAAGAAAGCGAAGTGATCGAAATAGAAGGAGTCCAAGTCCGGTCGTGGGTGTCGAATGGCTGGTTGTGGGAATGGTAGAAGGATCCGCAGTTGCGCCTTGAGGCCCACAAGTTGGGAGGCGTTGGCCCTTTTGTCACCACGCACTGTGCGACGCCGCCTAGCCTGCAGGTAGCCCACCACTAGACGAGCCAGTCCTATGGTGGCAACGTCAGGACCTGGCTCAAGATCCCCCCGACTAACTTTTGAAGTTCAAACGCCAGGTGGATCCATGAGACAAAAACAGCCAGAGAGCCCATACCACAGATTCTGGCATGGACTCCGCATGACGGGGTTACCAGTAACCAACACATTTGCTAAACTCAATTTACGACATAGATACAAGCACACTGGTCATGAGTTCGAGATTCTGTAGTTCCTATGGTACGCATTTGTCCGCTTGTCGATTACAGTACAGTGCCCATACCGATACAATGTGCGCTTCCTTTGGGGGTGATCGCATGTTCCGCTGATGGAAACGACTTCAAAAAGTACACTGCAATTGAAAGTGCAAATTTTCCACCACACGCTGATATATGAAGTTGTGCCACCATTGGTGGCTGATGTATGCGGCGACGAAGCCTGGCCAAGTCCAAGCGGTCGGGAATCAGTCAATATATGTGAGAAGTGAGCGCATCTCGACGGAGAAGACAAAGTCACGCACCAGAGCTACCAGACAGTACGGTTTCGTCCGAGCATTCGTACACCCAGATTCTGGGTGTGTGATTCATGCCTCCAAGTTGGAGTCCAACGAAAGCAGCTCATTGGGAGGAAGTCCAACTGCATGTTGCATCGCGGCGCGTCTCCGATGCACGATCTACTTGTTATATTTTTTTGGCTTCCCGTTCACGATACAATTCACATGCACTCTGATGGCTAGGAGTCATAGCCTAGGACTGAAGCTATGATCATCTTCATGATATTTCTATAGAGCCATCGTCGCACTACACTGGTCTACACCAGTCACACAGGGTCGTTGCTTTTGAAAAAGCAGTACTAGGGTTGCCTTGCATGGGAGTAGCCCGAGCTCATACTCATCTGGCCACAAGATTCAACAATCAGGATGCATCGAGAGTGCTTCGGGCAACCTTAGATTGGAGCAAAGACGGTCCATGTTTGTGTTAGTTTTCAGCAAGGAATATTCGTAAGTTTCGTAGCTGTATTTTACGTCACTGAAATATTCCAAACTGAGCGAAATTTTCGTTGGCCAGGAGTGGACGCGAAAGAGCTCCCTGATTGGACAAATTTGATGTCAATCATTCAAGTGAAAGGCCTGTGACGTGGACTCGTCAATTGATTTCGCAGGGTGGAAGCTGATGGAGCTGCAGTGTGAGTAGCCTGGTCGCGGCGGTAGTGATCCATACGAGTCGGGACTAACCACCACTGTCTGTAGTCGCTGGGTTAGACGGCGAGTTGCTCGATGTGCCTCCTGCATTTGATGACTCATGGATGGAAGATATAGACAGGGACGAAGATCCCCACGTAGACACAAGCGCGGAAACGGATCTGGTGGACGCCCCAGTCTGTGTTGAGCGAGGATATGAGAGTGAGAGCTTGAGCTAATGTTAAATGCTCGCACAGCATGCAATAACGTGTCCATCAAAGTGTTACTGTATCCTAGAGTCCAACGTGGGAGAAAGAAGATCCCGGATGCAGTTTTGGAGGCAGTCGAGCGCCAAAATCGCACGAAGACAGAGACGATCATACCGCCCTTCGGAGAGCGGCCGTTCCTGTCGTTTGCGGATTTCACGGCAGCGTGGGAAGAGTACGAAGCAGACAACTGGCTGAAGTACCGGATTAGAGATTCTGCAACTGTTGGAGTCCACAACGCGTACGTCACCAGTTCCAAAACTCCCTCCAGCTATAATTGACGTCTAATCCTGTATCTGTGAAGTGCTTTGGCAAAGAGGGTGACCAGTGATCCAGTGCCTGTCGCCATGGAATTTGGTAGTAGAACCTACCGCTGCACGCATGGAATGTACCAGAAGTCACGCAGCACCGGCAAACGCAAGACCCGAGTCACGCGTTATACAGCCTGTGACGCACGGATCGTTGTGGAGGCACGGCAAACGGCCCAAACGTGTGGGCCGCACAGGTCGTCAGCGAGGTATGTAGTACTAAGGTCTAGGAGCTGAAACTATCCACTAACTTCTGCTGCATTTGCGACCAGGTTGTCCGACACAATCACAAATGCTCGAAGTTGGTCCACTCCTCGTACTCGAAGGCGTCTGTCGTCATTCGAAACAAGGACCTCTTCAAAGATCTCCATCTGATGATCCAAGCAAACGCGACGACTGCCCGTATTCGTGATGTGATCGCAATGCGGACCGGCGTGCGTCTCACGGCCCAAGAGTTGGCCAACTTCAAGCGAGATCGCCTAGGAGGACGCAGTGCGCTCGCGAACCTACGCCTTCTCCTTCAGCGTTTCTCATCCTACGAGGGCTAGTATGTGTAATCGTTCTGCAGTCTCGTGCTCAACGGATGATGTTTGAAAAGTACGGTGACAACCTGATCTTAGATTGGACGCATAATACGAACAACGCTGGCTACTACGTTGGTACGAATCTTTGCGACTTGTGACGATACGCGAGTCGTGTAAACGTGTGCTAAATGCTTCTCTACAGGTGCGCTTATGGCGACAGGTGTATCTGGAGGAGGCGTATCGGTCCTCGACTTCCTGTGCCTAGCACAGACGAAAGACATGATGCGTACTGTCTTCAAGTACTTCATCTCCTGGACCCCGGGCGCCCAGGACAAGATCCGCTCCTTTGTCATCGACAAAGACTACGCGGAGTGGAGTGTGTTGAAGGAGATGTTCCCGAGATCTCGCGTGCTCTTCTGTCAGTTTCATGTAATCAAGTGGCTGATCCAAGTCGTCCAAGATCCCAAGTACGGTCTCTCCTGTCCAGTCCAAGACAGCGTCATGCCGGTGCTACAGGCCATGGTGTATGCGCCGTCGCAGGAGATGTACACGTCACAGCAGTGGCTGCTCTCGCACATGCTTGCAGACGAAAAACCAGACTTCATTTCCTACATGGAAGCCGGCTGGTACCAATGTCGCGACATGTGGAGTACATACGATCGTGGAACCATCTTCGACGCCACCAACCCCACAAGTAACCGTATTGAGTCCTCGTGGGGCCAAGTGAAGAGCATTCTCGGCCTAAAGTCGCGCGTCGACATGTGTCTCGAGGCCGTCTTTACGTACGGTACGGCAGTGTTAGATCGCGAAATCGCGTGTATCAAGACC
>JAADWY010001006.1:0-11091 GCA_023336355.1 Pythium dissotocum | reverse complement strand
CCCTTTGATACGCTGCCCGCGGTAGCTCCGACGTTACTTTCTCGACCCATCGACCCGGTAGCTGGGGAGATAGGACCACCAGGACGCACAGAGCGCAGATCACTACCCTGATGTTCGACACAAGCACTCACGGCAACGTTGATGTTTGATCGGGGGTGTTGTTGGCAAGCTGAAGCACTCGCTCTGGCATTGTAAGCGGCGAGCTTATCGGCGCATCCAGTCAGATTTGTAGCAGGCTCCCATGTTGGATGCAGATATCCGACCCAGCGTACCAAGTACTTACGTACTCTGCGGCCACCACGCCTACGTACGAACTTGTCACCTTCAATAGATTCAACCTCATACTCCATGTTGAACAGCGGATGAAACTTGGTGATGAGAGCAGCGATGCTCAGCGCGTAACGATGGTGTTTGCCCAAACGGGGTGGCCGACAGCTCACCCCGTTGGTGAAATATTTCAGGAGGGGGGGGGGGCAAAAATGTTGACTAGACAGGAATTAGCTCTTGACGTCGACAGTGATTGGCTACTCGCATTGGCTTTATACCATGCTTCTAAAGTTCAACCTTGGGTAAGCTCACCTATGATTGAATGAGAGGCTGAGGTTTTTCCAAAACGTTTCTAGTCAAATATCCATGACATCTTATCCCGTCGCCGACGGGATAACCGTCGGCGGCGGGTGAGTTAACGCGCCAGAGCCTGCGCATATTTTCTCGACTTTTGATGAAGAAGGAGAATGCGAAGAGCAGACAACAGTGAGTGTGGTGACCGACTTCCCAGACCTACTGAGACGGAAGACATTCGCCAAGCCATCGGTGACCCCGACGTGATATTGCATCGGTCGTCCGACATCATGTCGGACTTCAGCCCGGCATTCTGGGCCGCGTCATTTTGTGATCTGTATCCATTTGGCCGAGGTGGGTTGGAGGAGCCGCGGAAGGTCCCAATTGGGTTGCATGAGTACCTGATCTACTGTCTGTGGATCTCATCCAGACGATTCGTCAAGCACTACTCGTTCCTACTTGTCCCGTTTGACGCACTGGCGAGGCATCGTGCGATGAATGCAATTCAACTCACTACGCGGTTATCACCACATATCACAGGAGGCGTTGCTTCGTTGCAGCGACGTGACCTTGAAGCCCATTTAAAGGAACAAGAACGTACCATTGAAGCAGCGCGTACTGGTGTAGCAACACAGCCGTCCGAGGAATGTCGCGCACTCGACAGTGGACTGAATGCTGGACTTCGTGCATACTGGGGATCCAATCAAGAAAAGGCATCAACTGGAACGGAACTTTTCTCGCTATCAGCAATGTTTGGGCAGCCCAGCATCTTCTTCACGTTCTCACCAAGCACAAGCTCTGCGATTCGCATCGCGAATTCAGCTGGAACAGTCCTAGACGAGGTCGCCGAAAGCTGGGATGCATCGATGAACGAACCCTTCCACTTCTCGCGGTCAAAGCTGGGTCAAATGGCAAGCCAATGCCCATGATCTGCGCACGGTAAGTTGGTAGTAGCTGCGTCTGTCGACCAGAAGTACTAACAGTTGTTGCCTTGATACTTTGATCGACTGGTAAGCATCATCATCGACAAAATTCTCGGCTGAGACGTGGGCGCTGGTGGACCATATTCGCGAGGGGGGGGGGCATATTCGGGCAAGTCAAAGCATTCCACGCGGTCACAGAAAGTCAGAACTCCACGGGCGCCTTGCATGCACACATGCTAGTTTGGGTGGAAGGCCTTCCGACCTCCATCGACAAGTACTACGACTGCTGGGCAAATGAGGCGTTTCGTACCGCGGTTCTGGCGCACACCGACTCGATCGTGACGAAAATGCTGCCACACATCCCCATTCGTGTTCTGCATGCAACGAAGGCAGGCTGCGTACAAGAAGCCGTCAAACCGTTCTCGCTGTTTTCCAACTTCAGAGTGCACATCGTGTTCTGAAGTCGACCGAAGAGCATGTTCTTTGCCCACGCTGACGCATATTCCTGAAATCTAGGTCTTGAAAAAGGTCACTACATGATGACGTACTCGACCAAAGATCAAGAACAAGTCGGGCATCGAGCGCTGATCTATTTGAATGCATACGACAAGGCAGCTCAAAAGTATCCTAATCCCAACGACGCCGTTTCTACAGGGACCAAACGCATTTTGTCCATGATGGCCACGATCACCAGTGCACAAGAGGTAACAGCACTCAGGCAGGACTGTGTATTGAGCATGTGAGCCTCAGCTACGCGTCGCACCAGTATGTGAAGCTGCACATGAAGACATTCACGCAGGCTCTCGATGATCAAGCATGCCACTGGTGCTTCGAGAAGGAGACACACCTCAAGTCTTCGAAGCCACGAGTGCGTACCATGACTACATCTTCCAGCCACAGAACCTTGATGGGATTTGTGTTGCTGACTTTAACATGCAATACGAGAAGAGGCGCGGCTTAACAGGCCTCGCACTGCCACGGAGCCGCAAGCACCACAGTACGCACTCGATCTATCGACGAAACGTGCCAACATGCATTACGCCAACTGGAGGAAGGCTCCCCAACGCTGAAGATGGGAATTTGCCGCCTGAAAAACGACTGTACTACGTCAAGTTCCTGATGATCATGTTCAAACCATTCCGATCACGAAGTGATCCCCTGTCGACAAGCTCCGAATGGGAAGAAGCGTTTGACTCGTGGAAGCATCGGCCACAAAGCAGTACAACACATTCGCACTTGATTACTACCAAGCATGACAGCATGCAAGAGCACAGCCAGATAATGACATGGAGCATTTCAACTCGCTCGATGCCGGGAGCGGCCTCATGGCTGAAACTCTACAGGGAGAGGAGACCGATTCTGAAACTGATGACGAGTCTGGCGTTCATTTCCAAGTCGACTCTGAAGAAGTGGTGATGGAATAAGCGCCGCCCAACCACGCCTGCCTACTGAAGAACTACAATGAAGCCATGGACTTGGCGTCGTCCGCATCTTCAACACACAGCGGAACTGTCCAGACCAACGCCGACGACAGCTAAGAAGGGAACTGGAGCAAATGACGGACAACAGTGGTACCACCCAACCTGCAGAGATTCAAAGTGCCGGTGACCCTGCTTCCGTGAACACCCGTGTCTCCGTGCTTGCGAGGATAGGTCTGAACCCACCCTGGCAACCGAATATGCCACGTCAGCAACCACAAGCTGAGCCGCCACCCAAGTATGCCCAACTCCGCGCAATCTCAGAACTCCATGGCCTCAATGAACGCCAACATAAAATGGCCGTGCTCGCTGGAAACGCTGTTATCAGAGATTTCCAGTCGGAGGAAGGCTGCCGACCCGTCAGGCAGGATTCAGACCAGTTTCGCGGGTTCCTGGCTGGCCTTCCAGGTGCAGGAAAGTCTTAGGTGATTAAGGCAATCCAAGACTTGGCAAGTTCGTGGCGGCTCAGGCAGCTAAACGGCGAGACGATCCACAAATGCTTTGGATGGCGTCTGAAAGGTATCGACGACAACTGGCGACCGAACGCCGCACACGAGCAAGCTTTCGCCGCAGTCAAGCTCATCATCATCGACGAAATATCCACGACAGATGTGAAGTTCATCGGACAAATCGACATTTGTCTGCGGAAAATCAGGCGTTCGGATCCTATCCTAGGCGGAATTCACACGTTGTTTGTCGGGGACTGGTTACAACAACGTCCCGTAGGCGGTAAAGCTGCATTTGAAGAACGGGCCACTCCGCGTGAAAGGCAACAAGAGAGCGCGGCACTGAAGCGTATCCTGCGGATCCAGCAGAGATCCAGGATCAGCGCTGCTTCCAGGAACTAGGCAAGAGTCTAGTCTAGAGAAAGAGTACGGATTGTTGGTCAGTCGGCCAGCTGAGCTAGTCTGGTCGCATGAGGCCTGAGAAAGCTAGAAGGTTTGGAAGGAGCTGCCTTAGATTTGATCATTCGGAAATCATCCACATAGAACACAAGTTGGTGACTTGGGAGTTCCAGCTCCCACGACGGTGTTTCTGCTAGACACACACTTCAAAGTATACTTTAGTCGCGAGTGTCTGCGACGCACAAGACTCAAGATCAACAACGACCAGTCTGCAATGACTGAGAAGGACCAACAAGGACACATGGGTGTGGCGCTGTTCACGCCCATTGCACCACCGAAGTTCGTCTCGATCTCCCACGCCGACCTTGTCGAGTGGAAGAAGAAGCGTCTCGAGTATGAGGCGCAGGTTGAGACGGGGTGTGCTGGCAACCAATAGAAGATAGGGGAGCTGCTCGTTTCGGTGAAGAACTCCATGGACCGTCAGTTGCTCAAAGTGTGCTGCGAGTACGAGTGGGACGTGGAGGAGGAGGATCTGACCGACGAAGATCTGGCACCTCGATGCCATCATCAATAGCATCAAGAACGAGACGCTGCCTGACGTCGATCATATCTTTGGCGCTGGTCTCAAGATGGGCATGAAGGAGACGACGTCAAGGCCAGAGTCGTGAAGTACTTCGCGCAGTCCGATCAGCTGATCGCGGAGCACGGTATCACGAGTCTGTTCGAAGGAGCCAAAGGTCAGAAGGAGAAGTGCAAGGTGTTACGTGAGCACCTCCACCCCCTGGCCTCCGCTCTGCGGTAGAGCAGGCGCTTCGCTATGGCGACGACAGTGCGAAGAGTACGCCGAAGCTGCTCTACAAGCTGGTGAGGGAGAAGGCGCTGGAGCAGGACAAGCTCCATCATCTTCGCAAGCAAGGTGAGCGTGAACCACAGTGCGGTAAGAGTGCTAGTCACCAGCAAGGACGGCAACAGCATGGAGGACGTGGTAAAACCTGGAAGGTACCGTCTGAAGGCAAAAAGACACGTGAGATTCGGGCGACAACAGCGGGATCTGGTGAGCAGAAGTCTGATAAGTCGAAAAAAACCTCTGCCAGCCAAGGTGAGTCGAAAGCAGGCGTGGCTTGTTTCAAGTGCAACGGATCGCACTACAAGGTCGACTGCCCTGACATCGACGAGGCGGAACGCGAGCGGTTGATGGAACGGCAGCAGAAGAAGAAGAAGGTGCAATTCAAGAGCGCCAAGCGCATGCTGGCCGACGATCCACACGGACCTGTGGCGTGGCTGAATGGGCTCGTGAAAGTCCCGTACTGCGCAGACAGTGGCTCGGATGACAACTTGATCT
Source organism: Pythium dissotocum (assembly GCA_023336355.1). NCBI lineage: Eukaryota > Oomycota > Peronosporomycetes > Pythiales > Pythiaceae > Pythium > Pythium dissotocum. The sequence goes on along the minus strand of JAADWY010001006.1, from coordinate 5,942 downwards.
CCCGTCGCTACCTTGAACTGCTCAAGGCAGCTGATCCTGGCGGACGACTGTCAAGCTCGATGTCCCGGTGAAGGGAAAAGCGATCGGTGGTCATGTTGTCGAGTCAAGTGAGGCTGTTTGCATCCGTACTACGATGGAGACAGCGGCAGGGCCAGTGAGACTCCAGGAGCCGAGACTGTGTGTCATCCTCGACGTCGATGAGGACGAGCTCATCATCGGTGATCGACTGCTGAAGGAGTTCGGTATTGACGTTGGCAGACAGCTACAGTTGCTGGCCACGCAGACCGTCGAGGAGAACGATCCATTGGAACCAGAAGAAGACCTGAGTGTCGGAGTGAGGGTTACCGATGAGATCATCTCGCCTGAACTGGAGGCGATGCTGGTTTGAGCGCTGCAGCGTGGTCTACCAAACGTGAACATGGAACGACTGCGAGTGCTTATCTACATGTACGACCTGTGGCGACTGGTGCTGGGCGAGGATCCGCCAGCAGCCGTGCCGCCACTGAAGTTGAAGCTGAAGCTTGACGCGGTACCTTACAAGTGCCGTGCCAGACGATACAGTCCAGAGAAATCCGACTTCCTGGCCGAGTTCAGTGCTGAGCTCGTACGACTCGGGTGGGTCTACCCGAACAAGGCCAGTCGATGGGATGACCGGCGGTGCCAGTTCGTAAGCCGAGATCCGACGAGTTCAGGCAGACGAACGACTACAGACCGGTGAATGCGATGACCGACGCCATCGTCGGTGTGATGCCGAACCTGCACGTGGTGCTCGAGCGCTGCCGAGGCAAAGGTACTACGCAGTGTTCGACTTTTTGAAGGGGTTTTGGCAACTCCCACTACACGTCGACAGTCAAGAGTTCCTAAGCTACAGGACTGATCGCGGTGTCTTCACACCGACACGAGTCCCACAAGGATGTACGGATGCAGCTCTCCATTTCCAAGCCACGATGGAACTCGTGCTGGCGGAGCTGCTCTACAAGAACATCCTAGTGTGGATTGACGATGTGTTGGCGTACGCGGACACCGTCGACGAGCTCTTGACCGTGCTGGAGCGCGTGATTGCCCTGCTCGACGCCAGAGGACTCAAGTTGAGCCCGAAGAAGAGCGACCTGTTCCTCACAGAGGTGAAATGGTGTGGAAGGATCATCAACGAGCAAGGTATTCGGCACGACCCCGAGCGCATCCAAGCACTGTACGACATCCCAGAGCCGACGACGGCAGAGGAGCTACAGCAGTTTATTTGTGCAAGCAACTGGATGCGAGAGAGTCTCGTTGACTATGCCCGTGTCGTGGATCCAGTGCAGCAGCTTCTTGACCGCGCCTCGAGCATCTACTGCTGCGGCCGCAAGGTTTCCATCTCTACTGCGACCACAGGAACATCGTGTACCTCTTCGCTCCAACAAAGGAGTTGAAGAAGCACGTACGCGGTAAGCTGTTGAGATGGTCGACGAAGCTGCTTGGCTATCGGTATGTGATCGAGCACATCGACGGACCGAGCAATGTGTGGGCGGATCTCCTTTCTCGCTGGGGAGGGAAGGGGACTGCAACTAGTGCAGTGAAGCGGGTCCGACTAAGTACGAAGAAACGCTCAAAGACTAAGAAAAAGACCGCGCCACGAGCACAACAACCAATGAACCCTGGATGACGAGGGCTTTGTGTGGCCGACTCTGGAAGAGATCGGTCGAGCTCAAGGCAGACAGCTGGTGCCTCGAGGAGCACGAGTACGAGGCGACGGTCTAGTGACGGTCGACGACTGAGTGTGGATACCGGAGGACCAAGACTTGGTGCAACGCGTCATGGTGATCGCGCACTGTGGATCGAACGGACACAGAGGCGTCCACGTCATGGTGAACCATCTCAAGAAGGTGTTCTAAATCGAGAGCGTCATGAAGCAGGCGCTCGGCTTCTGCGGACAGTGCCTGCTATGTCTACACGTGAAGGGCGGCAAGGTGATTCCACGGCCGTGGAGTGAGAAATTCCGCTGCGCTGAGCGTAACAAGGCGCTGCACTGGGACTTCATCTTCATGGGCGAGTCGTTTGGAGACCTGAAGTACTTGCTGGTCCTCAAGGACAAGGCCGCGCACTTCACGGAGCTCACGGCGTGTGACGAGCCACGATCAGAAGTGGCTGCAGAAGCTATGTTGGAGTGGCACAGCCGCTTTGGCTCGCCTGAAGTGTGGATCAGCGACAGAGGTTCGCACTTCAAGAACATGGTGATCGCGGAGCTGAACCGGCGATTGAAGAGCCGACAGGAATTCGTGCTCGCATACTGCCCGTGGCAGAATGGGACGGTGGAACGAGTGAACCATGACATCGTGCAAGTGACAAAGGCGCTCATCTTGGAGTACAAGATCAGTCGCAAAGACTGGGTCTATTTGGTCCCAGTGATCCAGTTAAGCCTGAACCACTCGCCAGTGCAGTCGCTCGCTATCAAAGCGCCGGTGGAGCTGCTGACTGGGCTTGAGTGTCCGGCACGACTGGACGTCCTCGTAGCGCCTGAGAACAACGAGAGGTTCATCTCGGGTGACCTGGAGAAGCCGGATATCGCTGAGACAGGCACTGCGGGAGATGCACAAGGAGGTGATGGTGGAGAAGGACAAGCGGACACGACAGAATAAGGTGGCGAACGCGAACGCGACGCCTGTGAACTTTGCTGTCGGTGACTTCGTGTTGCGCTCGCGAGTTGACGAGAACCGCCTCCCAACCAAACTGATAGTGACTTGGGTTGGGCCGTACCGCGTCGTGAAGGCAGAAGAATTCCACTACGTGCTACAGCACTTGGTGACTGGTGAAGAACAAGAAGTGCATCCATCAAGGATGAAGTACTACGCTGACAAGGACTTCGAGGTGACTGAAGATCTTGCGGAGCATGTCGCGGGTCAGGAGATGCGGCTCGCTATCCGAGCCATTGTTGGTCATCAGTACAATAAGGAGAAGAAGACCCACGAGGTCAAGGTCAGCTGGAAGGGCCTGGAGTCGATCGAAGACTCCTGGGAGGACATTGCATCTGTCGTCAAGGACGTACCCAAGATGCTCCGGGAGCACGCAGAGGCTGAGGGCGACGCAGAGCTGCAGGGAATCCTCTAGAACTACAACTAGGAAGACAGCGCGTGGGGATGCAGTGAAGCGTATCCTGCGGATCCAGCAGAGATCCAGGATCAGCGCTGCTTCCAGGAACTAGGCAAGAGTCTGGTCTAGAGAAAGAGTCGGATAGTTGGTCAGTCGACCAGCTGAGCTAGTCTGGTCGCATGAGGCCTGAGAAAGCTAGAAGGTTTGTAAGGGCGCCTCTTCCTGGACAGCCCTGCAGGGCCGCAGGGCTGGAAGGAGCTGCCTTAGATTGGATCATTCGGAAATCATCCACATAGAACACAAGTTGGTGACTTGGGAGTTCCAGCTCCCACGATGGCGTTTCTGTTAGACACACTTCAGACATGCCTTCGTCAGCTTCGAGGCACGTTTGTCTACCAGCAGATGACCACAGTGGCCATTTTGACGGGGAATGTGCGTCGCCGAGACGATCCAACGTGGGCAGCAATACTGGACCGCTGGCGATTCGGTGTGTACACTCACGAAGATCTCAATCTCGTCAATGCAACGTGTCATCATCGGCAATGGAGTCTCCAGCCAAACGGAACAGCAGACGCATTCTGCCCAACCGTCGTCTGCTCCAACCAACTCAGATATAAGTTTAATCAGGAGGCATTCAGACGTCAGTGCGCCCGTACCAACATGCAATGGTATCGTTTTCCAGCACAACTCAGTCGGTTGATACCCAAAAAGAGAGGATCAAGCACATCCGAGATGACAAAACCGCGAACTTGCCCACCGTTCTCGACGTGAGCATTGGTATACCAGTCCAGTGTACCAAAAACATCTCGAAGGAACTCCGCTTTGCAAATAGCACGATTGGACACGTCCATGGTATCCTCCCCGCCAGAGCAGCCCATGTCGTCATGGAAGTAGACGCCGTGTCCAATTACCCGATCTACGTCTACTCCGAACCTCCAGACGCAATTCTTGTCAAACTGCGTGGTAACGAAAAGCATCAATTCCTCCCAAGTCTGCAACCAGACGTGGTCCCAATCTTCCCACATCTACAACGTGGAGTCTCTGTGCAGTTCCCAAACCGACGGTTCAAATCAACATCACTCAAATTCCTCTCATACCAGCGTTTTCCATCACCGCTGACAAGTCCCAAGGACTAACCGTGAACCAAATCATACTCGGGCCACTGAGGCACAGCACTCACTCAAGACCACAACGGGCCGCGCACTACGTCGCAACGACACGAGTACGATCCATGTATCGACTTCTACTCATGGAACCTCTCCAAGGCGACGCACTCGCGTACTTTCACCCATCACCAGCAGTTATTCAGGAAGTCTAACGTTTGGAACAGCTTTCACAAAGATAACCTACAATAAGACCATTCTTTCAGAAATCTATCATACGCACACTATAACCACAGCCCGAATTGTCATCAAGAAACACAGATACACATACGCCTTAGGCTTACCATCAAGTCGAACCACACGAACACACCGCACACAGACCACGGACTTCAGTCGACCCGACGTCACACCAGCACGCCACACACAGACCACGGACGCTAGTCAACGCGACCTCACATCAGCACACCCGCGACTTCACTCGCCCACACCAGGAACTGAAGACGCTCACGGAGGCAACCGAAGTTCGATCCGAACAGCTCGCAGCGGTTGGGGCTAGGTCTCTGCTTTCACTGATTTCTCTCCACATTCACTGTCAACCTGAAATTCACAGTCAGGTCGCTTTTCATCTCCCCCCCTCCCAAACTGTCAGGAAGACCACTGCAATTCTAACAGCCAAGATCCAGAGCTTCTCCGTGCACAGCACGGCGCTTGTTATTTCTGGTAATGGAGGTGAATGGGCCACCAGATGATCAGTCGAATACACTTTGTTTTCGACACGTGAACGGCTGTCGAGAATGGAAAGGGCAGGATGTGGAAACTAAGCCAGGCTAATTATATGGATTAGCTTCAACGGCGGAATAGTTGACACGCGTTGCCTGCATGGAGAAGGATCTTCGCTGATGGAGGAAGACGGCTTACAGGTCGCTGTTGCAGTGGCTCATGTCCATTTGTGTGAGCTGCTTGCCCTTGTGCTGCTTCATGCACTGGTGGTACGCGAAGATGCTCGGGTTGAGGTAGACAGTGCCGTCGGAGCCGCACACACGGCGGATCTCGCGCGAGAAACCGCGACTGCAGCCAGCGGCAGCGGCTTCTTCTTCCTCAGTAAGCTCTGCGCGCGTTGCATGAGGCAATATCACTGCAATTACAGCCACAAGAGCCACGAGACGAAGCGAGAGATGCATAGGAAGAGGGATGATTGGGATGCTGCAATGACGAGCTGCGTCTACGCCAATAGAAAAAGCATGAGAACGAGACCGGTGAGCAGCATGCACAGCGAGCCCCTGTGCATCCTGTCGGCGGCTTCTCTTCCACAAGAACCAGCGTCGTTGACGAGGAGGGTCGAACAAATGTACCCACCTTTCTTGTCCGTCTCTTCGAGATCAACGGGCCTTTTGATGTTCACAAGAAAGCTCCATCAATCAACGCCTTTACGGGTCCGGTCCGACCGGTCCGACCTGAAACCCATTTCCTCTCCAAACCCGCCTGTTCCCCATAGCGTGTCCATGCATATGATCCCACCGGGTTTGATGCACCTCTAATACATCAAACCCGTTTTATGTTTCGGAACCCGCCTCAGTTCTACTGGATCCGGAAGAATATCGTGCGGTCGTGCTCTCCATCGAGCGAGCGGCTACACGTGGAGATCATCCATTTTCCAAAGTCAACGTCCTAAGGAAACCCATTGCCCTCAACATCATGGCGGAAGCGGCGGTCGTAGCGGCGCTCCAGGAGCTGTCCATCGACTTCAAGACCCACGAGCACAAGGCCGTG
>JAADWY010001005.1:0-11111 GCA_023336355.1 Pythium dissotocum | reverse complement strand
GTAGTTGGACGAGGAGTCGGTTGGGTAGCGTGTGGTCGCTGGGCTGGGCGGAGTCTTCTCTCGGGAGCTTGCGCTTTGGAGAAGAAATTGCGGAATGAGCTGGAGGAGCTGGAGGAGCTGGAGCTGCTGGAGCTCTCCGGCAGAGGCGGCTTCGATATTCTGTGTGCAAACGCCTTCGTATGAGCGTAAGGCTGAGGGCTGTGGGGCAGGGGTTGTTCATGGACATGGTGTCGTTTATTCTCTCGAAGGTATTTTTTGGGTAGAACATCGTGCGCCTGTGCCTCGTGTTATTCTGGATGTCTTTCGTAGAAGAATGCGATGGAACAGCGTCATAACGGCACGGGAAGTGAGAGTGCAGGGACGAGGCTGTGCATGCTTGTGGTGTCGTGTGCACCGCGGAGGTCTCTTGTATCTGGTTCTGGCGTCTCTGTCGCTCACGTTAGATAGAAGTTCTACCGGCGTGCAGTGCTCATCTAGGAATCTTTTGACCGATTGACCGTGTTTTGATATGTTTCAAATGCGAGGACGTCTTTTACGAATTTGCTCATGTATGAACCAGAGTAAACTGAGGCTTTCCTGTACCTGCTTCTGGAACGATTGCCAAACACTACCATGCTATGATGCTGTATCCATTGTGGCTCAGACAATGAGATGAACATCCCTTCAAAAGAACAACCGCGAGCGTCGAAACCCCTTTCACGGTGTGGGACTTCCCACGGGAAGTCTCAGCAGAATTCGTGAGTCAGAGAATGGTCCGAGTATGATCTCAGCAGCTCACTGTCCATCCGTTAAGCATTATACTGCGACTGCCTGGTCTTGCTTGTTTGATCCATCATGGTGCGCCTTGCTTTCTTCCAGTGGACGCAACGCCAACGAGGCCAATATGAATGTGTCAATCGCCTGTGGATCCGTCGGGTCCTGGTCGTGAGTTCCTCCAAGGACTCGGCGATGCAGGAACGTCGACGGGTACTGCTGGTCACTCAGCAGCACGCGAGCGATCGTGTGTGGTGCCGTGATGGTCTGCAGTGGATCTTCGCGTCTTCTACCGAGCAGCATCGGCCACAGCACCACAGCCAGTACTGCCGCCAGTAACGCCGCACAGCCAGCCACCGTAAACAGTGCACTTCGGCTGAGGATGGAGACCCACAGCTCATTGAGCTGGCGATTGCCGTCGAACCTGAGCGTGGTCTGGCTGCTTGCAAGCGGGATGACGTCCTTGACGACGGCGTCTTGAAGCAGGAAGAAGAGTCCGGCAGTATACGCTAGCTGATGCGTGTTCTCCATGTACAGGTGGTTGTTCACGACGGCGTTCAAGCGTTCAGCGACGAACGTCTTGCAGTCTTCGGAAGGAATCCTCTGGTTCATATCCCATGTCACCTTCTTCACGTTGTGTGGCAGCAACGGATCTCCCACGGCCATGTCATAGGATACTTCGTCCACATCCGATGTAAACAACGGCGTCGGATCGTTCACTTCCACGAGGCGGAGGTTGTGTTTGACTGTTGCGAGAGGCAGCAGACTCACCGGCAGCGAGTCGTTGTTCACGACCAGACGCTGCTCCGTATTCGCATTGGAGCTGCTCGACGGAGTCAACGGAAACTGGAGCCCGAGACAGGCAAGCGACGCTTTGCCATCACCACACGCAGCGTGAAAGGCAGTCGACAAGTCCTCCAGCTGCCACGAGAGCCGACCGACTGTAATCGAGTAGATCTTGCGGAGATTGGTCACTCGAGCGAAGCTTGTGGTCTTGTCGACATGTTTTGTTCGAGCGCGTCGGCGACAAGGCGGCTGCCATAGCTCGTGATCATCATGGAGTTGTTGGAGCGTTGCTTACACTCATGCCCGGTAAACTTATAGCCGGAGGGTTTTTGGAAGAGCAAACTCTCGTAGGCCACGTACAGTTCCTCTGTGCCGTTGTTGTTGGCACACGTCGCGTAGGCCTCAACAGCCGTGGGTTGGTCATTCTTGACTTTCGGCTTTGCCACCACACACAGTCCAGGCGTCAAGCCACAGTTGTGCACGAGAATCAATCCGCCAGGCAGCCGCAACTGCGTATAGCTGGTCTTGTTGTCTGCCGTCCACGTCGTCGCGAGTGTTTTCGGATCCACTTGGACTTCAAACGTCACCGCATCGAAGTATGTGCCTTGCGAGAGGAGCGTGTGGGAAAATGTCACCGAGATGTCCTAGGCAGACAGGTTGGAGACGCTCGTTTCAAACGGCAGGTCCAGATGCGTGGTGGTGAGCTTGCGAAGTAACCAGTCGCCTTGAGCTGCCTCGCTCGCCGCTGCCTTGACTGGTGGTAAGTACTCGAGCAATCGAGCGACAGACTCACGGTCGCCGGCCCTGCGGAGTGTGTCGGTTAGCATCGCCGAAGCGGTGAACCCAATGTCACGGATGTAGTAACCAATGTACCCTGCGTACATGCGACTGTAGAGGACCAGGTCAGCGGCGAGTGACGCACTCATGGGCAGGTCGCTTCTCTGGACGCCGCGGTTGGTGGTGTTGTCGGTCGGGTTCATCACCAGCTTCAGAGACGTCGCAGACACGGCGCCAGTCAACACACGACTCTGACAGTCGCGCCGTGTGAAGCCGTAGTCTCGCGTCGTGGACGACGGCACTTTGACGTCGCTATCGTACTGAGTTTCCTTTGCTGGGCAGGCACTCGTGTCGAAAGCCACGCGGGGGAGCACCAACTCACGAAGAATCGAGTTCACGATGCTGTTTCGAGGCTGCAGTTATGAAACGGTGCGCGCCATCGTTGTCGTGTTGCTTGCGAAGACAGACGCCGCAGAAGTCGCTTTAGCCGAGAGATCACTCGCGATAATCACTGGCTCGACTGGTAGCGAACGCATTTGGACGTTCACGGCGTTGAAGCCGTTGCTGATGAGGTAGCCGGCGCCTGCCGACAGCGCGAACCCAGCAGCCCACACTGTGCGTGACGTTCGTGTCTGTGTGAGGGTGTCAGCCATGTACTGGAGCACGAGCACTTGGACGACGAGGGTGACTCCGTACTCGATGGGCTTCCCGAACAGCGTCGCGATGTTGGCCGATCGCGAGTTGTAGTCGTCCAGTAGGTCCTTTTGCTGGGTCGCGGTGGACGCCTTGGCATTGAACGTTCGAACTTGCATGCCGTGTTCAAAGGTGTACACGAGCGATAGCGTGGCGGCGACCATCACGGCCGCCGCAATGGCCAAACGCCCACTGCGAATCAACACGCGGACTGCGACAGGCCCGGCGTCTATGTGGTCTTCGGTTGGGATGCGACCTCGAGTGATGGCGGCGGCGCTGTCGGTGGAGTCTCGCCCGTCGACCAACACGACCGACTCCAGCGTCCGAAAGTTGGGCTTCGAGTACTGCGTGTCCATCGAGGTGAAGGGCGTGGTCGAACTCATGGTCTCAGACTCCGAGTCGGAGAGAATCCGATTGTGAGGTGGCCATTCGCCAACGTGTGGGTCACCGTTGACAGTGACGCTACTGTACCGCGTCCACGCATTCTGTATGCAGAACCGTACTCCGAAGCAATGTTCACTGTGATCTTTACATGGATGTTGTGAATCAAGTTTGTTGGTGTGTTGGTGTGCTGTAAGCTTAGCCAAATCTTGCATGCTACCCCATTGCCAAGCAGCTTCTCATGTCGATGGGCTCAACGCCGACCGTGACGCGAGTGATGCGAAGATGGACTCGCGTTGCTTCAGCAGATCAGAGGGCGCACCGAACTCTGCCACTCGACCTGCGTCCATGACGGCGATCTTGTCGCAGTGGAGGATCGTGTCGATGCGGTGGGCGATCGTGAGCACCGTCTTGTTCTGGAACGCCTCGCGGATCGTGGTCTGGATGAGCGCGTCCGTGGCTGTGTCGACGTTGGCTGTGGCCTCATCCAGCACCACGATCTTGCTGTCTTTGAGCAGCGCACGACCGATACACAGCAACTGGCGCTGGCCCACAGACAGGTTGTCGCCGCGTTCGGAGATCGTGTACTCCAGGCCGACGTTCCACTTGACCACGGTCTCGTATAAGTGAACCTGCTTGAGCACGGACCAAATCACGTCGTCCGCGTAGTCGCCGAACGGGTCGAGGTTTTCGCGAAGACTGCCGCTGTACAGCACGGGGTCCTGCGGGATGATCGCCAGTGACTGGCGCAGATCCCGCAGTCGCACGCTCTGGATGTCCACGCCGTCGATCACGATAGTGCCGCTTTCAAACTCACACACGCGAAAGAGTGCGACCATGAGCGAGCTCTTGCCAGCGCCTGTGCGTCCGCAGATCCCGACCTTCTCTCCAGCGAGAACACTCATGTCGACGCCTTGCAGCACCAGCGGTAGCTCCGGTCGGTACTTGAGGTACAGACCTTTGAACGTGATCTCTCCTCGTGACGGCCACGCGTGCGTGTTGATCGGAGCAAGCGACTTGGTCTCATCTTCGGTCTCCTCACTCGGGATCGTTCGGAAATGGAGAAGACGCTCGACACTTGTCATGGTGTTGTCGAGACGGTCGGCGTACCGCACGATACTCTGCACGACCGACGTGAGCATGAGCGAGTACGTGAGCGAGATGCCGCTGAGCACGGGGCTGATCTGGCCTTTGGTAGCCACGAGGTACAGCGAGATGATGAAGATGATCACGACGGAGATCAGGTCCAGTCGTGCGGCGAGCCAGCGACCCGTGCACCAATAGGTGAAGTAGGCCGTCGTGTTGGCGTCAACGACTTGCTTGTTGAGGTGGATGAACGTCTCCTGCATCTTGAATGCTCGGATCGTGTGCAGGCCGGTCAAGGTCTCACCAAACAGATTGAAGACAGGCGTGCGCGTGATGCCTTCGAGTCGCTTGACCTCGCGCGAAGTCTTCTGGAAGTACCGGCCAATCGCCACGAACGCCACGATCGTCGGGATGTACGAGATTGCGATCCAGTAGGACGAAGCCGCTGAAACGGCGAACGCCCCCACACACAGCGCCACGTTCTGAAGCGTGAGCTGGTACTGCTGCGGTAGTGACGCGTCCACTTGGTCGAGGTCGTTGGAGAATCGATTGAGGATTCGGCCCACGGGCGTGACGTCAAAATAGCGAGTGATCGGCGCCTTGAGCACACGCTGGAGCAGCTCGTCGTGCATGTTACGGGAACTGCGGATGCACGCTTCGACCAGCAGAAGCCCTCGCACAACCATCAGGATACAGCAGAGCATGATGAAGCCCAAGTACCACATGCCGAACGCCAGGTTCGAGTAGCTTGGATCGACGCCGTCACGCACCATGTTCTTGGCCCAGTGGCCCTGCCACCAGTCCACAAGCGTACGAACACCCTGGCTGATCCCGTAGATGAAGAGCAACAGCGCGAGCACAACGTAGCCGTTCAAACCTGCCTCGTCAAAGTAGGTCTTATAGATGAGCCCAGTGACCTTGCCCTTGATGCGATCCTCTGCTTGGACGAGCTTGGTAGGATCATCAGTCCCGGACGCATTCGCTGACTGCTTGATCTCAGCCTCTGGACTCGTGCTTGCCTTCTCTGGAACCACTGTGGCCTTTCCAGAATGTTCTTTTACTTGATGGCTTCCCACGTCCACGTGTTCATCGATCGTGTCTTCCTCGACCTTGGTTTGCTGCTTGGTCTTCACGATGAGATCTGGAAACTGCGTCATGATCTCTTCGTACGAGCAGTCACCAGTCAGACGCCCATCTTCCACTACCAGGATCTGGTCTGCGTGGACCAGCAAGTCGTAGTGGCTGTTGAGCACCAGCAATCTCGTCTTTGCCTTTGCTAAATCAACGATGCAGTGGTTGAAGATCGCGTGGGCCACGTGGGGATCCACTGCACTCAGCGGGTCATCGAGGATCAGGATATCGTACTGTGACCGATACACGGCACGAGCGATGGCAACACGGGCCTTCTGGCCTCCGCTGAGGTTGATGCCTCGCTCGCCGATCTCCGTCTGGTCTCCGTTAGGCAACGCATGTAGGTCCTGTGTGAGTTGCGTGGCGTCCAACACCTGCTCGTATCTGTTGGCGTCGAACGGTGACTCGAAGAGGATATTGTCTTTGACGCTCGCGTTCCGGATCCACGACTCCTGAGCCACGTACGATATAGCGCCGTTGATACGAACAGATCCGTCTTCACGAGTCATTTCACCCAGCAGCGCATTCAGGAAACTCGACTTGCCAGCACCGACGGTGCCCACGATCATCACGAGCGAACCAGACTTGATCTCCACGTCCACGTCTTGCAGACGGAAGGATCGAGTCTTCGTAGCCGCTACGGTGACCTGCGGCTGAGCTTTGGTAGCTTCACTTGGGTCTACTTGTTCGGTATCTTCGACCGACCAGCGGAAGCTCCCATGACGAACCGAGATGCTACCCGGTGGTCCGTGAACCACATCACTCGTACCTTGATCCCCACGCTCGTGGAGTTCATCGCTTGCTAGAAACTCGTCCACTCGCTTGACTGCGATGCGTGCCTGCGAGACAGCGGCGATCGATCGGGGGAAGAACCCCACAGCCGCGCGCATGACGTTGACCATCGCGATAAGCGTGAACGCGTCGGTCACAGATACGTCGCCATGCATGAGCACGTACACGCCGAAGGTGACGCCCGAGAGAAGCGTCGGCGTGAGAAACAACAGCGCGATGTTGACGATCTGCAGTGTGTGGAAGCGTCTGTAAAGCCCCACTTCGACGTCGCGGATCTTCCTCACGCGGCGCGTGATCGAGTCCTCCCAGGCGTAAAACTTGACCACGCGGATCCCCTGCAGAGCCTCCGACATGACCTTGACCCGCTCGTCGACGGCGCGCAGTAGCTCACCCTGCAGCGCGCCAATGAGCCTGGCCTGGCGGAACGACAGCCACAGGATCACGACCAAGAGCACAGCTCCACACAGTGCCGCCCACACGTCAAAGAGAAACGCAATTAGCACGATGGTGACGAGGAAGCCAAACGGCGAGATGGCGACCCAGAAGCCTTCGTTGACGGCGTTGAAGAGCCGCTCGGCGTCCACGCTCATGAGCGTCACGATCTCACCAGTCGTGTACTTCTGCCGCGCCGTGGACGAGAGGCGCAGCGACTTTTGGTACACGGCGTCCATGATCGCCGACCTCAAGTTGGAGCCGAAGCGAGTACACACGAAGAAGCCGTGGTTCAGACACGTGACGGCAACCAGCGACGTGAGCGTCATCATCGCGACCAGCACGTAGCCGTTGCCTATGCCGAAGATGTTGTCGCGGTCGTTGAGGTAGTCCAGAATGGCCTGCGCGACGTACGACTGCAGCGCCAGCACCAGCGTGTACACCACAAAGTTGGCGACTGCGACGAGCAGGTCATACCGAAACGCACGGAAGAACGCCGACAGAAGCGGCGACATGGACGTTGGCGTGGACGTGGATGCAGCGTCACGACGAGACGCCCTGTACTCCCGCATGAAGCGAGCGGACACGGCATCGCAGGCGTCGCTGGCACAGACAGGCCACAGGTCCGTGGTCTCTAGCGGCTTGGCGGCTCCGAGAGAGATGAGCGGTTGCACGTAGTGGGCCAGCAGCGTGGAGAGCAGTGAGGCGTGCGTGAGAGGGTTCTCACGCTGCGACAGAGGCTTCTGCTGCTCGTAGCGAGCCAGCAGACGCTGCGCCGCCGTCGGCCGTGGAGACGGAGACGCAGGAAGCAGCGATTGGTTGGAGAGCGTAGCCGCTGGGCTGGGTGGCGCTAGCTCGTAGTGGTGCTGGTCGCCGTCGGGCGGTTCCTTGGTGGTGGAGTTTGTCATGGGTCGTGATGGTGCTGGTCGTCGTGGGGGCTGCAAGGCAAATTGAAAAGTGAGACGAGTGTTGTGTGTGCGTCTGATCCGCTGAGTCAAGGGTCCTTTCTCGAAGGAGTGTGTGTACGTGAACTACACTCAGACAGTAAGCAAGAATAATCGACTGGCACTCGGACAGTCATATTCTGATGACCTTCGGTGACGAGGTCATAATACATGATGACTCCCAGAGCGTTTAACAGGCTCCCTCATGTGTTGCGAGGTCCCATTTGTATTGATATCTGCAGGCTTTCGACTTATAAGTATGGATTTCTGTTGATTAACAAGTCAACCTTGCAATGGCGTGTACAGGTATTCGTCTCCATCCCATCCAGACTTAGGAAATGCAGCGAAAAACCACTTCAACATGACAGGCGTTTGCGCATTCCGTGGATGGCTTCAACATGACGAGATCGTATGCGCATTCGCGTGGATCCTGGTGGTCCTGGCGACGTTGAAGTCGTCCAGTTCGAGCTGCAAGACTTACAAAATACTTCGGTGCGAACGATCAAACGAAGCAAGTTGAAGTGGCGTTTGCGCATTCGGTCTTGCACTAAAGAAATCGTGGTGCAGAGGCCGCAGGACACCGCAATCGACCCGAAGATCCACGAGCGACTCGCCTCACACAACATCGACCCTAGGAGGCGCCCATGCACGTCGCGAGTCGCGAGTCGAGATGGCGCATTCAAGTTTGTGTTTGCGCGTGTGTTTGCGTGGCTGAGAGCAACGCTTCCTCACTCGAGACAGAGGCGGCCACGTTGTTAATGTCGATGCTCGTGACCCTCACCCACGCGCAGCTCATCTTCTCCTCCAAGGGATCGAAATCACGACGGCAAGCTATGCCGAGAGAATCATTCTCCAGTACTGCTATTATAGTACCCTACGACACGATATTCGAGGACAAGGGAGTAGACAAAAGGTAAAAATTGAAGTTTCGTTGTGTTATGAGCAGATAGTCGAATTTCACACGTCTCTTGATGATGCACCAGCCACCCGACGAACTCAATGAGGCAAGTCGCCAGTAGTAGTCACACACGTCTCCTTCGCGCCTTACATGACCGCAACGAGTTCCTCAGTCTGCTCCATCGCCATCTTCTCGGCAACCTTCTCAGTCTTCTCGCTCGTCTGCGTCGTCCACGACTCGCCACTCACGCGCGTGAACTGCTTGAGCATTACGAGAGAGTTCTTTGGCTGGTTGAGCGGCACCATGTGACCGGCTTCAAACACCTGCAAGAACGAGAACGGTCCAACATTGCGGATCTTGCCTGCCTTCTTGCCGTCGACGACCCAGTCGTTGTCAGCCGCTACCTGGAACTCGGTTTTTTTGCTCCAGTCCAGATCCAGCGTCCAGGCCTTGCAGCCGTACCAGTTCACGATAAAGTCGGCGTCACCAGCGTACACGAGTCCTTCAATGCCACTCTCGATCATCGGCGTCACAAGATGCTGGAAGTTCTTCATCCAGTCGGTCGAGAACTTGGCGTGGACGTCCATGTTGCATGACTCCCACTTGGCGCTGTGCTTGTTCACGTGGAGCTTCTCAAGCGTCGAAGGAAGACGCAAAAACTTCTCGACATTAGAGAAATCATAGCACAAAGGCGGGTACTTGCACTCTTCACGCACGTCGTACACGTTCAGACCCGACGCCGAGTACGGGCCAACGAGCGCCGTGTTGCAGAAGCCCTGCGCCGCCACACACGCCGCTTCGTTGGTCTGGCACTTCTTGATCATACTGATGCAGGGCTTCACGGCCGCCTTCATGGCCAAGTAGACGACGTAGTTGACGGCCTTGACACCGTACGTGTTGTTGTAAGCCATTTGCGGGTACCAGTTGTACTGCACCTCTGGGTCCGTGAGTCCGTTGCCGATGCCGAAGCCCTTAAGGTTGATGGGCAGTCCTTCCTTGTTGTTGTTGGCTTCAAACACGCGGTGCGCGACTGCAGGCACGTAGTGGCCGGCGTAGCTCTCGCCAAACACGTAGAAAGGCTGCTTCTGGTACTTTGGGTACGTCTTGTAGAACGACTGCAGGAAGTGGTACATGTCGTCGCCGACTTCCTTCTCGGTCGAGTCGTACTCGCTCTCGTCGCCGTACGAGTAGCCCACGCCCACAGGCTGGTCGATCCACATGATGTTCGCGCGCTCGTTCCACGAGTACGGGTTCTTCTCCAGGGTGAGGTCGTCCTTGACCGTACACGGGCCGTTTTCCTGCAGAAGCGCGAGGATCGACGAGCATCCGGGACCGCCCGTGAGCCAGATGATCACCGGGTCGTTTACGGGGTCGCCACGCGACTCAAAGAACCAATAGAAGTAGTTCTTGGACTTGGAACCGTCGATGTGGAAGTAGCCGCTGTACTGCGCCGTGGAGTCGCAGAAACCGGCGTCCACGGGCTCGCTTGTGAGCGAGTAGCTGGTGGTGGCGTTGAGCGGCGAGTAGGAGGCGTCGGCGGCCGCGTAGGCGCCGCACAACGCCGCGAAAAGCGTCCCCAAGAGCTTCATTTTCACAGATTCAGCGAGGGGGATTCTTCCTTGTTGACTGTGACTAAGTGAGCGAGTGAGAAATGGAAGAACGCAGTTGAAGTGGGTGAAGAGATCGACGGTGTGGAAGGGGGAAGAAGGCCTGATTGGATGTTGAAACTAGGACGCGGACTAGTTCAACACGCTAGTTCAGGTTTGGTGGCGATAGTTAGGTGGACTACAGAGATCTGGAGCAAATGTGCCAGAATGATATTATGAGACAACGTTAAAATGATGACTATCAACCTAAGTGCGAATTCGCTAATTATGGTACCGTTGAAAAGAGGAAGAATTCCTCTATCCGGAACACAATTTGCCAATGAAAAACCCGTCCTCAGAATCTTGGCTCAAAAACTTTGTTCAGATTTCCTTTGTAGATTTTAGAAGGTTGACAGTTAGATGGGTGGTGTAGTTTTTTGTGAGGAATCTGACTGATGCGTTTTTTTTGCGTAATTCTCAATATATACGCAGCTATTTTTGATATAGTGATGAGATACTTAATACATTTGCATAAAATATTATTTTCTCAGAAGTTTCAAACCTCAAAAACACTCGACACTTCTCTTAAGTACGAAAATGGTTAGTCTAACTTTGAAGGGCGTTTACGAAAAAAAACCAAAATGGTCGATAAGCATCATTTTGATTGGGGTTGTCTCATATGTGGAGCAACAAGCTGCAACTTGGCCAAAACACGTCCCTACTGATGTGTTTGTTCCGAAATACGGTAGACCTCGAGCATTTTCGATCCAACGTGATTCCACGCCTATCTTCAAGAGACCAACAAGCAGGATGTTCTTCCCAAGGAACGTGATACAAGAGACCACAGCGCGC
>JAADWY010001004.1:0-11122 GCA_023336355.1 Pythium dissotocum | reverse complement strand
TGGCCTCCCACGTGAAGTCCGCGTCCACGACCTTGACACCCACCTCCTTGAGGTCGCCCTGACCGACCTTGACACGTTCCTCCTCGGTGAAGTAGTCGCGCAGACGCTCCACACTCACGCTGGCCTCGACGATCGAGTTGATCATCGTGGGGATCGACGTCAACGGGAAACGGAGGATCCCAAACAGCGCCATACTGGACAAGGCAGTACCCACTTCCAGAGTGTTGCCCAGTAGCACGTAGCACAGGAACGACGCCACAGTCACAAGTGACGGAACCATCGAGAAGATCGTGTTCGCGATGCTACGTGCGTAGACATACGTCGTGAGCTTGGCCAGTTCGTCGTGACGGAAGCCCATCACACGATTCGTGAAGGAGCTTTCCCACGCCTGGAGCTTGATGGCCTTCATGCCCGAGAGCACTTCGTGGCAGATCTTGATGCGCTCGTCCTTGACCTTCATGAGACTCACCTGAACACGACGCATGAGCTTGGAGATGACGGTTGTCACCGGCACCATCAGCAGAATGACCGCGATGCCAGCAAACGTCGAGACACCCAGCTCGTTCCACAGCAGCGAACACCCAACGACAATCTGGAAGAGCGAGAACCACAGCGTATTGATCTGGTTGGCAAGATCCTGCAAACG
Organism: Pythium dissotocum; assembly: GCA_023336355.1. NCBI lineage: Eukaryota > Oomycota > Peronosporomycetes > Pythiales > Pythiaceae > Pythium > Pythium dissotocum. Next base: position 10,476 of record JAADWY010001004.1, on the reverse strand, counting down.
CTGCACATCGACGGACATGAGGTTAGTGATCTCGCCCGTGGTCTTCCGCTGTCTTGCAGCAGCCGACAGCACGAGCGACTTGCGAAACACCGCCGTACACACAGCACTGCGCACACGCAAACCAGTCTGGAAGCACAGGAACGCGTAGTTTCGCAGTGTGAACGACTGCACAAGACCCACGACGAAGATGATCAGCGTGTATGTGAGACCTTGTGAGAGCGGAGCTTCCGGGTCTTTGAGGTACGCGACGAAGTACTTGATCATGACGGGCCCGACAAACTGGAGCGAGTCCTGGCCAAACTTGAGCACAGCCTCAACCAGCACCTCCGGGCCGAACGTGCGTGCCAACACGCGAACGAGACTGGGCTTCGCTAGTTGTTGCTGCAGCTCACTGAGCCAGTGCTGATGGAAGACGAGGCCGATGGACGCAGCGCGATTGTCCGGATCGAGCTGGTACAGGTCTTCATGCTCCAACGAACGCTTGGCGCCAAGCTCCATGAGCGGCGTGATCCACGTGAACAGCACGCGCGCACCGAGTCCCTTGGTCTGCGTCGGCCACGTGTGGCCGAGTCCTCCTGGCCTCGCAGCTTCCACCGGTGCTCCATACTTCGTCTGCGAGCGGAGAAGCGGCGTCGTCTCCATGACACTTCTTGGAGCTCAACGCGATTACGTCAAGATCGGAGATACAACCAATGCTGAGTGTAGGAAGTGGAAGCTGCTGACGGAAGAGCTCTTTGATCAATGGTTCTGAGCCTGCCACCCTGCGGATCTGTGGCCTCGCTCAGCCTCTGGGAATGACAACAACGAAGGCAGCAGCAAATGCGCAGTAGGGTCAGCAATCTCAACGCGTCTGCAGCGCTTCCATTTCCTTGCGTCGTGCGCTCGTCGGCGCCACGGTGGCGGTAGTGGGTTGCAGTGAACCGAACGCGAAAAAATGCTGCTGTTGGCCAACGAAATCAGGCTAGCTTTGCCTCCTGATTAATCTGTTGATTAGCTTAGGCTAGTGTCATTGAGCTGGTGACGTCAACAAGCTTCTCAATCCTGAGGTGGTCTTCGACTGACATATCCTGTGAAAATGGTGCTGCCCCTGCCGCCGCTGGACGCGGCCGTGCGTCGCCGCATGCAGCGCTTCTGCGCGGCGCTTGCGCTGGTATGGTATTCGCGCAAGACGCTGCAGTCTCTCCAGGCGAACCACCTCCAGCTGCGTCTCCAGCAGGAGCTTCAGCACGGCAATGGTTCCCAGTGGGCGCTGCTCAAGGGGGTCTTCCGCTACACGTTCGCGTCGCAGCTCATCGCCGCCATGGAGTATTTCATCACGCTGGTGAAGCCCGTGCTAGCAGTTCGTATCGCGCGGCTGCTTGTGTGGCAGCGAAGCAATGTGGTGTCGAATCTGGTGTACGGCAAACACCCACGCAACACCGTCGACGTGTACGGCGTGGAGCCGCAGCTTCCAGCGCACGAGCGCAAGCCTGTGATTCTGTTCGTCCACGGAGGCGCGTGGTCGTACGGCCACAAGTGGCAGTATGGACTCGTCGGACAGTACCTCGCCAAGCACGGATTCCTGGTCGGTGTGATCAACTACCGAACGTACCCCACTGGCTCCGTCCAGGAGCAGGCCAAGGACGTCGAGGATGCGGTATGATACGTTTTGACCGGACGATGCTGTTGTTTTGCGACCTTCTAATCCCTGTTCGTCTTCGTAGATCCGCTGGATCGTGGAGCATGCTGAGAGCTACGGCGGTGACCGCAGTCGCGTGTTCTTGTCGGGCCACTCGTCCGGTGCGCACGTCAGTGCCTTGGCGCTCGCGCAGTCGGCCTCGAAGACCATCAATGGCTCGGTATCTGTCAATGAGCAGCCTATCCACAGCCACATTAAGGGCTTCATTGGCCTTGCGGGTCCGTACGACATCACGGACCACTACGAGTACGAAAGCAACCGCAAGGTCGGACCCATCGATGGCGTCCACGAGCTCTCGACCATGAAACCTGCGATGCTCGGAATCGCCAAGTTTGATGAGTCGAGTCCTACAAAGCTCTTCAAAGACATCCACGCCAAGGGTATGTATCTCTTGTATGCTACTGCATCTCAGTCACCTGCCTTCGTCTGACTGAGTCAATGCCCATTGTAGACGTCACTTTGCCTCGCTTCCACATCATCCACGGCAGCGGCGACGAAGTTGTGCCCGACTCCTCATCTAAAAAGCTCGCAACGAACCTGGTAAGTCTCAGACACAATATGTATTGGTAGCCATGGGGCTGGTGCTCATCGACATTGTCTTGTAGCGTCAAGCGCAGCACGACGTCGAGTACATTGACCTTCCCGGCTGCACCCACGAAGACATTCTGTTCGCTGTCATGGGCGACAACGTCGCTAGCAAGCACGATCTCATCGCGCACATCAAGCGCATCACGGCTGTGCGAAGCCGTCCCAGCACTGACGACCAGAATCGTCCAGTTGCCAAGCTGTGAGAGTTTATACGTGCCAATGCCAGTAGAAACTAACTGCCATGCTCGCAGAGTATCCGACTTGGATAAATAGCAAAATCTTGATCACGACACATAGTACTCGTCTTCTACCGCAAGTAGGCCTCGTATCCCTCCAACGAGTCAGGCGAGTACAGCTCCATCGCGATGTCCTTGTCGCGCTGCTGTTCTTGGACTTTGAGCAGCTTGCGCTGCCCCGCCGTGGTATTGTGTGGGTCGGCAATCTCCAGATCTTCAGGCGTGTCCTTGCGCTTACGGGCACGACGCTCTGCTAGTCGCCGGGCCTTCTCCGCGGGGTCTTGCGGTGGGAAATGAGTCACACGCGCTGGCTTGTGAGGCATACCGAGTCCCGCACGGTCGTTCTTGAGCACCGTGGCGATAGGCTCGACGCGGCCTTCGCCCTTCGGCCCGAGCCCATCGTCCTCTTTCCAGCCCATGCCCATCAGCAACTGGTACCCACGGTTCGATTCGGGCAGCCACACTACGAGAAAGTACACGCACAAGAACAGAAAACGAGAGAATGGAGCAGAACAGATTAGAGAATTAATGTTCTGTGTGGGAACGAAGTGCAGAACAACCAATCTTACCTTTGCGAAGCGCTGGAGCTCGTGTCGTGGAGAGCAGATGCGCCGTGGACTGGTCGTGGTCGCTCACGCTGGTCTCACGCACGTACAGGTTACACGCCGTGCAGAAGTACATGATGGCTGCTGTGCCGTGGTCGAGAGTCAGTCGGCTCGAAAATGCCGGTCGACCGAACCAACTTCAGGTTCCGAGAACAGGAATGTGCCTGCCGTGTCCTGCTTGATGTTTGCTCCAACCCAACTTGATCTTGTTTCAGCCAATGAAAACACATAAAATGTCTTAGAAGGTCACATGATTGGTTGAAATATTCGAGAGGAATCTGAGTCGCAAATTTGCGACTCACAAATCTAATGTGGCGAGAACACCAATCGCCTCGAAAATGGAGGCAAATGAAAGCCCTCCTCGATGAGAAGCTGTGGTTACTACCGCAATGATGCACAGCAGCTCTCTACAACTGGAACCACTTCTTCAATGGTGTGCGGGTGGCGAAAGACAACAACAATGGTTCCGAACGGGAGGCGCTGGGCGGTCAGGCCGTAGCTTTTGGCGCTGGCGACCGCAGAGAGTGACGCGAAGTTGGCGGACACGACTTGGAAACTGAGAGAGCCAAGGCGGATCGACGGGATGGCAGTAACTGGCGAATGGCTCTTGACGCTGTTGTAGTCGATGCGCTGCTTCTCTTCGAGCATAGCGATCCGCGTGAGCTGGTCGAAAGCGCGGCCGAACTGGGAGGCGTCAAACGGAGCCGGCTCCTCGTTTCCTATGAGAACATGCTGGCTCTGAAAGCACCCCGTCGTGTAATCCACGCTACCGTTCTTGCTGATGTAGCAGACGCCGTGGTAGAGCTGCTCGTAGTCTCTGAACTGAAGCGTGCGCTCCACAAATACCTGCCAACTGCGCTGGTGTCGGCTCATTTTGCTTGGACTGATGAAGATTCTGGTGGAAATCCAGATAAGGGAAGAATAGTACCCCATGGCGTCATTATTGATTGTTCACACTCCAAAGACATCGAGCAGAGCCCCGAAGGTCTCACTGGAGACCTTGAGCTTGTATTGCTTTGTGTGAAGACGCAGCGACTGGATGTCCCACGTCACGCCCTTGGCTTGAAAGAGAGCCGTCATACGAGGCGAGCTGATGAACTATTAAGCCAAAATAGCAGCTTCAGTATCGTGTACCTTGTATCCGCACCGTCGTGTGGAAGGAAACAACCAAAGAAAACGTACCTGGCAGACCTGGGTCACGTTCTTTGGCTTCTTGGTGAAAGAGCACTTCTCAAAGTCGATGAATGTGCATCGCCATCTCCGCTGTGAGGCTGAAGTTGCGTGTGGGACGGAATGAATGATGATATGCCGCGTCGGATGCGTCATCTCTTCCTTGTTGATGCCCATGGTGTCCATTGTGAAGCACTATTCAATGTACGCATCGTCAGTCTTCACAAACACAGCCAGATGCGAGTCATCGGTGTTCTTAGGCCGTACCTGGCAGAGGATCTCGCGCAAAGCCCAGCGAGCCATCAAATGGGTCGCCGTTGATGAGAGGAACTCGACGATATTCTTGCCATCCAGGCGCTCACAGACCAGCCAACCAGTGCCGAATCCTTCCAGCTGAGCTCCGATTCCCACTCGGTTCATGATTCGGATCCACTTGGCCTCTGTCTCGACCCAGCAGCCTGCCGCCGTGGAGCTCGTCGACGCTCTCGGGTCTCCAGCGAACTTGACGACGACTTGTTCTGCTCGACCACGCAGAAGTCCAGTGAAAAGCACGCCCCGCTTGCCTCGCGCAAAGAAATTCATGTCTGAGACGTGCGCATCCACGGCTTCCGCAGCGACGCTGGCGTGACCGGAGCTACTTGTGGAGAGCTGCTCAGCCGAATCCATCCGCACTGATGTGAGCTCCTCGATCTTGGCATCATCCAGCTTCCACTTCTTGTATCTAACAGTACCACAAGATGTTCTGACAGTTAGCGCAAGGCAAGGAAGTCTTAGGCCACAGGGAGAATGTAACCGGACCTGTCCAAGTGCGTGTCTTGCGCGGGCGAAGTGCCAATCGCTTCAAGCTCACGGCAGCTTAGCTCGTCGAGTTCCGCCCGTAGTTGCGCGGAGCTGGTCGCGCAGTGCACATTGTCTTGGTCGTCGTCCGCAAGGCACGTGCGGAAGGCGTCCACGCGCGCAACGAGCTGCAGTTTCCACGCCGATTCAAGTGGCATTGTCGTTGCCATTTGCAACCGTCAATGGCCAATCGATATGGGTTCACTAGTCCACAAATTTTGCATAAATACAACCAAATAGAACGAAAATACGATTTTACACCGCATGTTGAAGGAAATTACATGTATAGCTCCAAGAGGAACTTCTTGTAGAGCGTCATGAACTTTGCGATGAAGGCCTCGAAGTGGAAGATGTCCTTGGAGCCACGCTGCATGCGGTGCTCGTAGTACGCCGCCCACTGGATGAGCTCATGCTTGAGGTCGTCGTCGAGACGAGTCATGAGCTCACGACACAGAACCTATGACAGAGACGCTAATTAGCCACTATTCCCGCACGATTTATCATGACGAAGCCAGTGAGGGACTCACGCGAAGGATGACTTCGGACGGGATGCAGTTGGAGAGCAGCTCGTAGATCATCTCACGGGACTTAAGCAGGCTGTATGAAGAATAGATGCCATTAGCGTCATGATGATGTAACGGCATGCGCTGCGTGAAACGTACCCGGCAGGCGACTGCTCCTGCAGCACGACCTTGGCGAGTGAGCACACATAGTCTTCCCACGCTGGCAACTGGATCTGCTGCTCCGGCGAAAACGGGTAGCTACATGGAAAATCAAGTTAGCATGGGTCAGTGTGTGGGGGAGGATATGGTCTGCATGGAGTATGCGCACCTCTGCACGCGACAGGTTTCGAGCATGAGCACTGCTCGGCGAAGGTTGCGCTCGCTCTTCTGGGCGATCTCCTGGCCCAACGGCGCACAGTACGAGAGGCCTTCCTTCTTGCACACGCCCTGCAAGATGTTGCAAATCTATACAGAAAAAGAGAGCCACATCAGGATGAAAGTCCTTCGCATAGAACACTCCCACTGCGCATACCTCATCTGTGGTTGGCGCGCCAACGCGGATACCGAGACAACGACTCCGCAGTGGGTCGATGACCTTGGACGGGTTGTTGCAGCACAGAACGAGACGACACGTCGCCGTGTACTTCTCCATGGTGCGACGTAGCGCGTGCTGCGCGTTCTTGCTTAAGCGGTCCACCTCCATCAACAGCACGACTGCAGATGCGTCAACGCAAACCTTCTCAAAGAGCACGCGCCAGTTTCACAGTAATAAACGCACCTTTGAAGCCACGCTTGGAGTTGGAGTCCGCCAAGTGGTACTGCGCGATCTCCTTGAGCACTTCCTGCACCACGAGACGGTCGTTGTTTCCCACGTCCGACGGGTTCATCTCGATGTGGTAGTTGCTCGCCACCGTCGTGATTTCCACCTTCGTCGATCTTCCAGGGTTCTGCAATGCGCACCACAGTCAGCAACCCACACCCCCCCCACAACAATACCGTAAAAGCTCCACATTCGTACCGCGAAGGACTTGTGCTCCAGCCGCACTTTGAGCGCGCCGTCGCCGTACAGCTCCCGCAGCATCGCCATCACACGCGTCTTCTTGCCGGCGCCGGACGGCCCGTACACCAACAAATGCGGCAGATCATTGGAGCTCGCGAGGTTCTTCAGGCGCTTGGTCACCTCCGGGTGGTAGTCGAGCTCCTCGAGCGACGTCGGGCGGTACTTGTCGACCCACAGCATATTGGCTCTCGGTGCTTTTGTTTGCAGTTCGATGGCAGTGGCGGAGCTGCTCGGCGTGCAGTTCCAGTCGCGCCAAATTTGAAGCCCCTCTGGTGGGCTCTTGGCGCCATTTTGGCGATGACCCGACCCGGGTTCACAAAAAAGGGTTGACCCGGTTTTCCAGCTCACGAGGCCACTGATATAAGATCATTTGACAACCTCGCTTGACTGACCTGTCACTTCAGGTGGGAGCATAAGATCTGATCTCGTCTTGCAGTTTCAACTCCACAGGATTTCGATGACCATCTGGTGGGCACCAGTCAGTTTCTTGACGACGAGGACAGGACAATGCCGGTCCATCTTGACGTAGAGCCGAATCGAAGAGAATGGAACAATCGAGCTCGCGTGACGCAGCTTGGGTCTTCTCGATTCGCGATTCGAGTTTTCAAGTTTTGCAAGTTGCAGTCTGCAAGCTGTAGGGTGCGAGTCGTAATGGGTGATGCCTACAGTGCGTTCCTCTTCGTTGCAGACTGCAACTTGCAGTGCCTTGCAAGTTGGACCCGACTCGAACAGATCCTGACATGGCGTCCAGTTCATTTCCATTCCTGACTTCACCCTCCTCTCAGCTGGCTGACCATAGCCCGGACGCCAAAGAGACCCTGATGTCAAGAGGTGCCACTGCTGACACTGCGACTCGCAGTCTGCGAGGCAGGGTTGGGTGGAGCTTCCATCGCTGAAAACTCCAACTTGGTAGATCCAACAGCAAGTTGCAACCTGGAAGCAGGATGGGAGCGAAAGACGACGTTCCACGGCCCACACCCTATCCGTACCACGAGTCTTGGGCCACGGCGTCTGCGGACGCAGTGCGGAGAGAAGCGTGAGCGAAGGTGTGTGCTGCCGTTGTCGACGAGAGAGGACTGAGAGCCGCTCTCAGTCGTTCTGATCTCGTGTGGTTTCTCGTAAGCATGACTTCGCTGCGTTTGTCCATCCACAAAGGTCTCCATTCGAGCAATGGACTCATCCATCAGTGCCATCCACACCTTCGCTCGGAATTCCCTCGCCTCCCCATGACACTTTCCACGGGAACCTCCAGATTCTTCACACATACAGCCAGCCACGAACTCGAAGCTTCTGCTTCGTTGCTTGCATACTGTACACAAATTCTGTCCTCAATGTCCCGTAACTTACTGCGCTGTACAATAGTACGGTCCTTCATCGCATCTTCCTTCGAAGAATCCTAGTCGATTCGTCGAGATTCTCCTGTCCGCTTGCGATGCCAGTCATCGTTTGGGTTGCTGTGTCCATGAGCCAGGGGAACATCTGCGCTCTCCATCCATCACGACACGACAACAGTTCTATTGGCTACCATCTGTCAGTCGAGGCATCACCTTTTGTGACGTAGACCATCCAGAAATGCACCAGCTGGTGTCGTGAGTCACACAGAAGATCCGCATGAAACGGTCAATGCACTGGCCAGCCTGGATCTTCTCGACCGAGAACTCGTGAGAAAGACAGGCCACACGCAGCCTCGTCAGTCCACTCGGGCGGTCAACGAAAGCAGGAATGTCGCCAGCTCAGATCGCTGGGCTGGCGGGTCATCAGGCCTGGTCTCCGCAAGCAAACGCAAGCTGTGTGGGGAGGGGGTCCTCTTCAAGTTTTTCGGAATGGGGACGCTGCGCCGTTGTCTGGTCCGTCGTCACTTTCCGATTTGCTTCTGTTCTTGCTCTCGTCTCGCGTTCCTCTCCCACAGAAGCGCGACTGTGAGCCCGAGCAGCAGCGAATACTATAGCGGAGCTTCCTCACGCTTCTTGACCGAACGCAGTGAGACAAGACCCGTCCCGTGGACACGATGGTGGCCACACCGTCTACGCTCGCGGGCTACAAGTACCAGTATGCGTTCGCGCTCGCCGTGTGCGCGCTTGCGGCGCTGGACCCGGTAACGGCCGCGCCCATTGAGCTGCTTCCAGTGTCGCCGCTCTGGTCTGGCGCCAAGATCAATGAGAACCACCCGGCGTTCGGTGGTAAGCCAGGCCGCTACATGGTCGAGCCGATCATCAAGACCGCGTCCAACATCACGGGCAATGAAGAGATCGCTGGTATCCCAGACGTTGCTGACCCTGGCGCAGGTGCAGTCCACTCGGCTTCTGGTGACTCGCGCGTGCTCGAGACGTTCCCGTCTCCGTGGGGCGATGGCACCACGGATGTTGACAAGATCCGCTACTTCCTCACCACCTACGTCGGTGGCGCTACGACCGAAATCGTCGCTGAGACGTTGAACCAGAACTACAAGACTGCTACGATGGCTTCGACGCCTTGGCCAGGTAACTACTGGGCGAGTACGGTCGATGGTCTGAACAGCCGCTGGGCTGGTCCGAACACGCTGAGTCCGGTGGAGAAGTATGCCGCGGCATACGGCAAGGACGCCAAGCAGATCGCCGACTTGGTCTCTCTCCACAGTGGTGTCGACCGCTACCCGTACGAGCTGTCGTGTGCTGACACGTCTGAGTGTCGCCCGGGCGGTGTGGACAACGGTGTGTCCTGCTCGAAGCGTCGTGGTCAGGATCGCGGTGTGTGTTTGCCTGGCTGGTACGGCATCTGCCACGCGTGGGCCGTCGCAGCACTGCTGGAGCCTGAACCACGCTGTCCAGTCACCAAGAACGGCGTGACGTTCCAGCCATTCGACATCAAGGGTCTGATCTCGCAGTTCTTCGACGACAACGTCGCTGGTTCGACCGATATCGGTGTTCGTTACGAAGGTCCGTCCGGCTCGAGCTATCTGCCTGGTGTGGATACCTACAACCGTTACAAGGACGACACGCGTCGTGATCTTGGTCCTGGTCTCTTCCACCTTGCGCTCACCAACGTCTTCGGTGCCAACGGCCGTGGTATCATCATTGAGCACGATAACACGGAAGCCATCTGGAACCAGCCGATCCGCTCGTACGAGATCCTATCGTCGGAGCCCGTCTCGTCGTGGACGTTTCAGCAGAACGTTGATGGCGTCGTGTCTGACGTCGTGATGAGCCCAGAGGACTACACGTACGAGTTCAACAAGTTTGCTAAGCAGCTCCTGTACACTCGTATGAGTGTGTCGTGGATTGAGGAAGGCTACGTGGACGGTGAGCTTGCGTCGCCTGACCGTATCGACCAGTTCACCAAGGTGAAGGTGTACGAGTATCTTCTCGAGCTCAACTGGGACGGTGAAATCATTGGTGGTGAGTGGGTCGGCTCGTCGATTCACGACCACCCTGATTTCCTTTGGTGGCCGACTGGTGGATTCGAGACCAACACGGTCTCGCGTGATCTCCTCAGCTATGCCGACTTGAAGGAGCTGATTAACCTGTCCGTTGCCTGTGGGTCCTCTTCTGGAACGACCGCGCCGACGACTCCAGCTCCTGAGCCGACCACGGTGGCACCAGAGCCGACCACGACTGATCCTCCAGTCACAACGGCTCCGCCAGTGACAACAGCTCCCCCTACTCCCCCACCAACCACAGTGACGGCTCCTCCAACCACGACGGCGCCATCTCCAGCGACCACTATCCCTCCAACGCAGGCGCCTGCTCCCGAGACGCCGATCCCGGGCAAGCCAACGACTGCGCCAGAGACGCCGATCCCGGGCAAGCCAACGACTGCGCCT
>JAADWY010001003.1:0-11124 GCA_023336355.1 Pythium dissotocum | reverse complement strand
TATGCGCTCTTGTTTGGTGGGCTTTCGATACCCATGACAACACGTGTTTCGATTTGCACCGTATTTTGCGATTTTTATCGGCATTACATCTCATTTTCGTACTCATTGGATATTTTCCACCTTGTTTTGATATTGTAGTTTCACTCCGATATAAGAGCAAGACATCCAGGCGTGAACAGACTGTGCTCTTATATGGTAAGCTGTCTGTATACCGGTACTTCAGCTTTGGCCATAAAATACTTGAAGTCCCTATGTTGCTGAAGTCGACTTCGACTCCCAAACTTCGGCTTTTTGGTGAAGCTTATGTTGAACTTCATGAAGTCAACTTCGTTTTTTTTACCTTTCAAAACATCCATCCTGGGCTTCAATTGGCTAAAATATTTGCTCCATTTTTTTGGCGAGTTCATTCCTTATCGAAATATTCTCCAATCCGAATAAAGTGCATTTCGCCCAATGGATGATCACAACAATGAAGTTGAGTGAACATTCACTGATTTAGAAGGAGCTTCGCTCCCGGATAAATCCGATTTTTGCGAAGCGTCGTTTGCACCCAAAGCGACTTTGCCTTATTTTGGGCAAAGCCGAAGATGTGCTTCACAAAAACTTCGTCGGACCCGCGATCTAGACGATGCTTTCGCAACGTCCAGGAGGAAGATGTGGCCCCGATTCCCATAGACACGAGCTTAACCACGACTCGACTACGCGATACGACAAACTGCAACGCTGACGCATAGGTGGCAACTTCTCATACATGAAAAAAATAGTGTATTTCTCTATGCAGCAGCGACCTTGGGCTCTGGCAGGCCGGCGTCCGCCTCACTCTCTTCTCGCAATCGCTTCTTTTGGTTTTCCTTTTCTTGCTGCTGCTGCAACAGCTTCTCTTGTCCTCGGCGGTGGCGACGGTACCAGCTAAGTTCGGCGGAGTATTCGACTGGCGTCGACTCAGGGTCGGCCAGTCGCGCAGCGAGCTCCTCAATAATAGCGGCCATTTGCTCGCGGTTACGTGCACTCGCGAGCTGCGTGCGCAAGTCCGTGTGCACGCGCAGATCCTGGAACACGATCTTGAAGAGGTGCGCGCGGATGATCTTGTCGCTGGCTGGCGAGAATTCCGTGGAGAAGTCGAGGTACTCCTTGGCCATATCCACGTAGCTCATCTTCAGCGTCGGGTCCTGGCTGAACAGCGCCGGGTTCTCCAGGATTGCCTCTGAGCTCATGACGCCGTCGACGCCCGTAGCGTCCAGGCAACGCTGCACGTCTTCTCCGACCTCAATGCCGCCGTTCGCGAGCACAGGGATCGTCAGGCGCTGCTTGATCTCGCGAATGATGTCCCAGTCGACCTCCTTCACCGCTGTCTTGTTCATCTCCTTCGTGCGGCCGTGGACACAGAGCAAGTCAGCGCCGGCGGCCTGGAGCATGTCACAGAACTCGAGCGTCTCCTGGCGGTCCGGGAAGACGCGGATCTTGACCGTCACGGGGATCGCCAGGTTCTGGCTCAGCGTCGAGACAATCTCGCGTACGACGTCCTTCTCCTTCATGAGGAACGACCCGTAGCGACCCTTGCGTGCGATGCCCTGAGGGCAGCCCAGGTTCAAGTCCACGGCGTCGCAGTGGCCTTCCACGTAGCGTGCGGCCGCGAGCACAGTCTGCGGGTCGTTGCCGCAGAACTGGACGACCAGCGGCCGGTCCTTGATGTGCTGCTCGAACATCTTGGCGCGGTACTCGGCGCTCTCCATGAAGAGGCGGCTGTGGAACATGGGCGTGTAGCACAGGTCGGCGCCGTGCTTGCGCGTGAGCATGCGGAACGCCAGCTCCGACTGGTCCACCATGGGCGCCACGACGCGGACAGGCGAGCCGATGGCGCGGAAGAAATCGTAGCCACGCAGACGCGGCATGGTGACGACAGTAGCAGTAGGAGACGTAGCGGTGGTGGTGGTGGTGGTGGTGGTGGCAGTGGCGCTCGTGATGCCGTTGCTGTCGGCCATTTAGACCAGAAAGACGAGAAACAGGCGACGACGGCTCTGTCGCATTCAGTGGTCGGATGTGTCAATGGCGGAGCTGCTGGCCGAGGAAGCGCGGAGGGATATTAGCCAATCAACGACAGCTATGGGTGGAGCTAATTAGCTTTTAGGGAGGCCAGTTCATTACCCCTGGCAAATAGAAACCCTATGAAACCGATATAGATACATCATGCTTCTTTATGATAATCTGGGGGTCCGTTTTGGCGCCAATGGTGGCGGGTTCTTTTTGAATGCAGCACAGTGTTAGAGTGTGTCTCCATCTCTTGTGGCCGCAAAGAAACGCTCTCTCCACACTAATGTAACGTGTGAACGGATGGATCTCTTGACAAGCTCCTCGCGCTGCTGTAGGTGGCGCTACGATCGATCTGTTGGCTGACTAGGGACTGCTACGGAAGCCTGAGCAAACGCATACGGCGCGTGGATGTATCACCTTGTAGGCGGCGACACACCCGTACTCGAGGATACATGTCGTTGGTGGTTGCTTGACTTAGCGAAGAGTGCTCATGGGCATCCCCACCGGAAGATCTTTGAGCTTCGAAGTGACTGAGCTCCTCCGTGCCGTTTCGTTCTGGTTATCCGAGCTATTTTCACTACATCTATGCCTACTTATGTAATTTAAGATATTACATGTATACTATAGAAAATTGAGTCCCAGTTTGGCTATTTGACGAAACCACTGATTTTCTGGACGCGCCAAAACGCTCGACGCCCGAAGCACCACAGCCGACAAGGGGGACGCCAAGCGCACGACGTGACGCCTCCACTCCGACGCCTGTAGACGCCCGAGCACGCGTGAAGATGGCGAGAAATGGTGCGCGTGAAGGCCGTAGTCGTCTACGGCAACGGCGGCGGTCGCGTAGCGATTCCAGCAGCAGCAGCGAGCAGAGTGACGCCAGCAACAGCGACACCGGCCGCCGCTCTCGGTCGCGTCGCCACGGCGAACGAATGGACGACGTGGGGCTCAGCTTCGAGCACATTGAGGCGATCCGTGGCGTCAAGATCATTCCGAGAAACGAGTACCCGCTGTCGCACCTGCCGCGTGAAAAGCTCCACAAGCACGACGACGAGAATGCCGAGTGCTTCTGCACGTTTCCAGCGGAAAGCGACCCGGACAAGAACCGCTGCGAGGACGTATCGTGTCTGAACTACGCGACGTACATTGAATGCAGTCCTGCGCATTGTGATGCCGGCAAGTTCTGCCGCAACCAGCGCCTGCAGCACCCGAATCGTTTCCCCGAGCTTGAGCCGTTCAAGGTGAGGAGCGATTGTTGGATGATTGATGGACAGGAAAATCAGCCCGACTGATTGATGTATTGTTGTTGGTAGACCGATAACAAGGGCTTTGGTGTGCGAGCCCGCGAGGAGATCGCACAGAGCACGGTCATTGGCGAATACGTGGGTGAAATCATCGACGAGAAGGAACTCCAGCGACGCCTGCAGACAGTGCCACGGGTAAGTGATCGTCGCCATAAGGTCGTTGATGTTGCTGGCGAATCACTGATTGATGTTGGTGATGTTTGATTGATGGTCTCAGCACGAGCTCAACTTCTACTATCTGGCGCTACAACCTGGCGTATACATCGATGCCCGTAACAAGGGCAGCTTCACGCGGTTCATGAATCACAGCTGCGAGCCGAATTGCAAGACGGAGAAGTGGACAGTCCAAGGCGAGACGCGAATCGCCGTCGTGTCAATGCGGAACATCAATGCTCAGGAAGAGCTTACGTTTGATTACCAGTGGAAGTCGCTGGGCTCCCAGCAGATCAAGTGCCATTGCGGTGCCACCACTTGCAGAGGAGTCATCGGCGCGGAGGTTGATGCTACGAAGACCATCGTGGACACCGGGGGCGTGCAGGGCTTTTATCGCGAGCCAACGAAAGAAGAATCCGGTGATGCGCTGCTGGGACGCCACATCCGACTGTTTGCCAGTGCGACCGACACGTCCATCTACGCGATCGCAACGGTGCGAGGCTTCAACGCCGACGAGGATACCTACGAAGTCGAGTACGTGGAGAGCGTGGGTACGCCAGAGGACTCACTGTCCTTCGACTCGCCACTTCCAGCTATTGAAGAGCTTCGCAATCAGCCCTATGTCAAGCTCAGTGAACGCAGTTGGCAGATTTACGTGGAACTAGGCGGCATGTCGAACGACCAGATCGAGAAGGCAGTGTTCTCCATCCCCAAGCGACGAGCTGCTGAGTCCTCGTCGGCGTTGGATTCGCCAGGAAAGACCGACAGCCAAGCGACCGCAACCACGGCTTCCGTGTCGCCGTATTCGACGACCCCGTCACCCGTTCCGATCGCTGCCGCTCCTGTGTATATGGAGCAGCGTGATCACGATGGCGAGCTGCTAGATATCGACGGTGATATCGTGTCGAACAAGCTCCTCATCAAAGGATTACCGCCCAAATGTACGGAGGCGTTGCTCCGTCGCGTATTCTCCGCGCCTCGACAATCTCAATCCGCGACGATGCTTCAGCGACTGCATTCCAGCATCATAGCTCAGCGCAGCACCACAGATGCCGTACTGGTCAAGCTGGACCTGTTCTTCTTCGACGACTCGTCTGGGTGGGCGCTCGTGGAGTTTGCGGATCCATCGTACGCGAAAGTATTCCGCAAGAACCTGAACGCGCGTGATCTTTTAGGCCAGCAACTTCGAGTGTTTCTCGCGGGCAGAAAGGAAGTCGAGAATTTCGAGCGTGCGAAGCGAAACACACTGTTGCGTCGTGGAGACACGAGCGGGCGGGATACAAAGAGTGAAACAAACACCGGGATTTCTTCGTCAGAAGTCGCTCCTCGCCAGCAACCTCCAGTCGTATACCCCTTTGGACGCGCTCTCGATTGGCTGGTGAACGTGGAGAAGGTGGAGGACTCCCCTTCTCGAAGGAAGGGCATGTCGCAAGCATCAGAGGAGAGAATGCGGAGTCTGTACGTGCAACTGGTGATCAGCGTGGTGAAGCATCTGCGCTTGGAGAGGGAAGACGCGTCCAGCGCAGTGATTTCGTTGCATCGCATGTTCACGTTCCGTCCGATGACTGGCTTGGATATCGAGATCATGGCGGCAGGCATGCTCCACATCTTCCTGAAGGCGCGTTCCCGTCGTTTTTCATGGCCAGATTATGTCAAGCAAGTCTTCTCGGCAAAGTATCCAAGCGGAAGCAAACTCCAGGTGGATTCGGAGGTCTACAAGCGATTCGAGAGACAGATCCTGGAGACAGAGATGGAGCTTCTCGACAGCCTGCTCTTCGACCTCTCGTGTGAAGACCCGTACGCCATCCTGGAAAGTGTAACGTCAAGTCGCAAGAAATCGGATCACGCCAGTTCGATTTCAGTTCCGACCGACTTGCACAAGCAAGCCAAACGGCTCATTGGTGAGGTGCTCCGACTCACTGTATGGGCACACGCGCCCGTCGAGTGCGTCACATTGAGCATCCTGTACGTTGTCGCCGCCACGACGACCGCTCTCACGTTCTCGGGCGTTGACGTGGAGTTCGCCCCCTGCGAGATCCCAGCCTACTTGCCGTTTCTGGATCCGGTCACGAGCGAGAAGGATGCACTGGCACTACTTGAGTGCAGCATGCTGATCGCCGATGGACTGAAAGAGCGGTGGGTGCGAGATGAGAAGCTTCTCCTGGCACGGCGAAATGCCGATCGCGAAAAAGATCCTGAGTTTTTCGACACGGAGCAGTTCGCAGTTCAGCGTCACAAGCCAGTGGAGATCTCGATCCGCATCTCGACATTGCTGAAGGCATGGATCGGTGTGTCTGGGCCTAGTATGCAATCGAGGCTTCAGTACGGTTCGCGGACGCCACTCAAGTCACTGAGTGAGCTGAAGACGCGCCAATTACAGGGTTCACTGAGCGAGCACTTCGGTATTGCGGCTCCCGACATGTCGACTCTCAAAGTTAGCGACGTCTTGCAGCGTATGCCAGTTCCAGCGAAGGCGAACGTCGATCTGTACCGACGAGCACGTCGCTTGCGAGTGAAAGATCTGGAGAACATCCAACAGGTCCGCAAGCGCTCGTACCTCGGCTCAATCACATCTTCGCTGAACGACATGTACAACGTCGCTGGTACGCCTGTATACGTGCAGCCGTGGCCGTATCAACAGCTCGAGCCCGTCTTCCGGAAGTCAAACGGATCGATCTCACGAGCGTGTGTGCGGGAGCTGTCCACGTCGATGTTCATGACGTCGCGTGCGCCGCACCGATTCCTGCGGCTTGTCGGCATCGTGTTTCCGGAAGAAGAGAAGAGTCGAGACTCGTCGTCGACTCCTGATTTCAGCATCGACCTCCAGGACCACGCACCAAAGGCCCAACTAGAAGCATCGGACTACTACCTCGCGTTTGAGCAGCCACTGCATTCGTATGCGGGCTTGATCGAAGCCAAGGTCCCTATTCCGATGGCGCTGCGAAAGAAGGCGATCTTCGACATGCTCCAGGCGATTACATTGTGCCACGAATGGAATCTCGTCCACCGCTACGTAGCATCGTGTCACTTGTTCGTGGTGCGCGACGGCATTCGTCTCGGTGGCTACCAGGCTGTACGTGAGATGTCAGTGAAGAGTGAGACGGGTGGTCGCCAGTACGAGCTGAACGATCTCGAGCGCAAAGAGCACTGCCATGGCACGTGGCTCCAGGTCTCCCCACCTGAAGTACTGCTGGGTGGTCGCCACTTCACAACGCGTGGTGATATCTGGTCGGCTGGCTGCGTAGCCCTCGATATTCTGTTCGACCGGATCCCGTTCCTTCACGCACCGGACGCGAAGGCACAGCTCAACCTCATCTACCGACTCTGCGGCACCCCGAACACGATGTGGAAGGACGGCGCCAAGCTCTCGCACTACAGCATGTTCAAGCCCAAGCGCGAGACCAACATGCGCGTGCGCAAGACTCTGCTCGAGAACCGTCAGGAGAAGCGTCTGGATGTGCCCACGGAGGCCATCGACATGCTCGAGGCCATGCTGCATCTGGATCCCAGCAAGCGCATGAGTGCCAAGCGGCTGCTAGAGATGCCGTACTTCGCCGACTGCCGACAGAACGCTGCGTCACTCGACTTCTGTCAGTTCCCATCGACCTTCGACGCCCAAAGCCGCCGTTTCCAGTCCGGCGTGTCATCGTCTTCGTCCTCATCGAAGCGTCGGCGTGCTGATCCCAGTGAACGTCCGAGCTCCGCGTCGTCAGCAGAAAGTGCGAGCGGCAAGTCGAGACGTGACGCGTCGACCTCACGACGCAGCAGTGGCGTGTCCAGCGTAAGCGACGACGTGGAAATGGATCGAGACGTGGACGACTTGGTGCCGCTACCGGATATGCTTCGTGATGTCGTCAAGAATGAAGAGGAAACTGCGGATGGCGACAAGCCCGCGGCGACCCAAAAGCGCGTGAAGCTCGGCTGGGGCATGGGGCTCAACGCGTAAGGCAACATGGATGCAATAGACAGAGAGGCAGGCTGCAGCTAACATCATAGAGGATAGCCCTTCCTGCTTGGGGGCTTTGCACGACTGGGTTTCTAAAGATTCGTTTTCGTCAAAAATCTCACACGTCCCATATTTCAAATTTGAGGATATACCACTAACTAACATAAGTACTCTGTCACTGGTGGTTCTATTTTTAGACCAGCGCGTCATCATCTTCCCAGCCAATCAACGTGCACTAGTTTCTTTTTCGTCCTCTCAATGTGTGACGACAGCAGATCCTATTAATCTGTCCGCTACAGTTCTCCCACTAGATTCCCTTTGTTTTCGACAGAGCTCTTCAATTCCAGCAGATCCAAGCAGCCGCCTCATCGCACATTCGGCCTTTGTCTGCGTATTGCTCGTTGTCTCCTGCATCTCCACGCAGCTCTCTGCATCCATTCCCTCCGTCACCACACTCTCCATCGTCTGCTGCATCGATCCGTGTGGTTATTACCCCGTGAGAATGACGGCAAGACGTCCAAACGAGTCCTCTCCTTTGCTGCCCGCGAACGGCGGTCCGAACGCCGCTGCTCGCGGACGCGCGGCGCCCAGCGAGTCCCAGTCGCTGCTCCAGCTCCACCGCGCGCGCTACGTGCTCGTGCCGCTGCTCGTGGTCGCGATCGTGGGCATTTTGTGGGTCTTTTCGTTCGGCGACGACCCCAACAGCCACAGCTACAAGATGAAACACTTGGGCGCGCCGCTGGTCAACAGCAGCGAGTTCAGCGACGCGGAGCTGCTCGTGCTGGCGCCGCCGTTTGAGATCAAGGGCCACCCGATCCCGCCTAAGATGCTCAACCGCACGGCGTTCCAGAAGGCGATTCCGACCAATGCGTTCTGGAGCAACTTGCTCGTTGGTGACGATCACGGCCTCAACGTCGGCGCTGGGCCAGTGACGCTGTCGCCGTACACTGTGCGCAGTCTGCCCAAGCGTGTGGATATCTCGTACGGCGACTCGCGTCGCGTGGTCATGAGCGGCAACATCACGGAGTATCTCAACGTGGACGTGGCGTTGACAGCGTACGCCTCCAAGGCCGAGAAAGGCGGCGTACTGCTGGGCGACGGCAATAGTACGTGGCGTGAGATCGTGGCGTTCGACGAGCTCAGCTCCACGGTGCAGTACCGCTTTGACAATCAGACACGCGAACGGACGGAGCCGACGCAGTGGATGAACGCGCTGTTCGTGCGAGGAGCGCCGTACGTGACGGTCGAGTACCAGCAGCTCATGCCCGTGCTCGAGTTCAACGGCACGGTGTACGCTATTAACGGCGTGCCTGTGCAGGAGGTCGCAGAGCCAGTGGCGTCCAACGCGCGCCAGCAGTGGATGGGTCAGCGGTTTGAGGTCGACGTTGGCGTGTACGGCACCACGGACGGCGGCAAGACCATGGGGGTCGTGAGGCAGAAGTGGGTCGTGTACTTTGCGACGCAGCGCACGCTGCAGCTGCAGCTCGCCAACGAGAAGGACTACCGTCCGTACAACCTGCGTGGCGAGCTCACGACGCCGACCAACATCCGACTGGTCGACAGCGCGTTCTACACGGGTGCTCTTCGCGTCGCGATCGTTCCTGTTGTCGGTCGGGACGGTGCTGTGGCGGCGTTGGACAAGTACGCTGGTGTGTACCCGGTGGCTTCGAACGTCGAGACGAAGGTCCAAGACGAGACGGCGCTGGTGACTCTCCAGTGGACGGGCAAGACGCTGAGTGGCGAGCCGTCGCAGGAGCCGATGCTGCTGCTGGCGCACCCGCACCACGTCGCGTCGTTCAGCAAGACCCACCAGAAGGATGCTGCCTTCAAGGTGATCGACCCGGCGTTTGGCCACCGCACAGTCAAGTCCTTTATGACTCCGGTGGTCGGCAGCTCATGGGTCCTCGAAGAGCAGCTCGCGGACGTCGGCTTCCATGGCCCGACGACCGAGATTGAGAAGCTCAAGGCCCAGCCAGAGCTTGTGAAGGAGATCTTGACGTCGCTGAAGAACGACTCGACCTACACACCTGTGGCGGCCGACCCGTATTACTTCGGCAAGGAGATCGGACGTCAGGCTCGCCTTGTGTTGATCGCTGACCTGCTCGACACGGACACCAGGACTCGAGAGAAGATCCTGGACGACCTGGAGGACTGGGTTGGCCCGTGGCTCGTGGGCCAAAACGACGACCAGTTCATCTACGACAAGGACTGGGGGGGACTCTGCTCGCTGAACGGACTCAAGGGCGTCTTCTGGATGACCGACTTCGGCAACGGCTGGTACAACGACCACGTAAGTATCGTGTCTTCACTGGCTAGTCTATTCAAGTGACTGGTGTATCTCACATTTTGTATCTTTTTCATAGCACTTCCACTACGGCTACTTCCTCTACGCTCTGTCGGTCGTGGCCAAGTTCCGTCCGGCTTTCGCGCAGACCCACAAGGCCGCGATGCTGGCCATCGTGCGTGATATCGCCAACGGCGACGCCACCGAGTACGTGACTCCTACTTCTTTATGTGTATGTGAATGCTGGTATACTAACAATCGTTGGTCCTTTGCAGCCAATACTTCCCGCTTGCCCGTCACTTCTCGTGGTTTGACGGCCACTCGTTTGCCAGCGGCGTGTACTTGCTGGACGGCGGCAAGTCGCAGGAGTCGATCAGTGAGGCCATCAACGCGTACTACGGCGTGTACTTGCTGGGCAAGGCGCTGGAGATCCCGCAGGTGGAGCACATGGGCCGTGTTCTCGTCGCGCTCGAAAGCCGCGCGGCGCGTACGTACTGGCAAATGCCGTCGGACTCGTCGATCTACGAGCCCGAGTTTGCGCAAAACAAGATGACGGGCCAGGTCGCCGCCACCAAGGTGTCGTACACGACGTGGTTCGGGCCTGAGATCGAGCACATGCACCTGATCAACATGATGCCGTTCACGCCCATCACGGAGTCCTTCCTGTCCCCCGAGTACGTGAGCGAAGAGTACCCAGTGCTCGTGCGCGAGGCCTTCGAGCGGGAGGTGGACCCGATCGACGACCGATGGAAGGGCTACGCGTACTTGGACTTGGCCATCATCGACCCCAAGACGGCCTGGGAGCAAGTGCAGCAGCTCGACTTCTTCGACGACGGCAGCTCGCGCACGAACTCGCTCTTTTGGATCGCCACACGACCGACCAAGTGAACGACAGAGACCACGACAGTAAGGACATGAACTTTTGATGATGGGAATTGAAAGCACTCTCAATGTATCAGTGATGGGGATTCCTGGGATAGGGATCCATTCTGAATATCGTGGTTTCATATGGAGAGCTGAGCGGACACTCGGTAGAAGCCTGGGCAAGACGCAGCCATCTTGAGGAAGTCAAGTTGAAGATGGTGTCGTCACTGTCGACAGCATCTGGATCTTCACTGAGCAAGTCACAGTACTGTTGGTGAGACCATTCACTGCCAGTCATCAACCGCCTGTTGGTGAGACCGTGTGGTGTTATGAAGATACTCTCTTTCTTTCCAATTGACCTCTCTGGCGTCCACATGGCGTCACCCTGACTTCCATTTGTGTGGGTCGCAGCGATACGAACTGACCTGAAGCCGTCTCCTCTACCGAAACTCAGCAGGATCCCCACCACGTGACGTGCCAAAGTGACTGCAGCATCAGCCTCAGTGGTCGATCAGGTCAGTGGAGGGATGACAACCGATGAG
>JAADWY010001002.1:0-11132 GCA_023336355.1 Pythium dissotocum | reverse complement strand
TCCCGCCAGTGCAGTTGGTGTGCCGCCACACCAGTGTACCCGCCGGTGTACCAAGAGGTATTAATATCCTGTGTACACCACGCCAATGCATCCAGGAGAAGCTCTGCTGTAACCAAGAGCAGCTCCATGTACTTCTGTATGGAGAGTCTGTACGAGAAGTAGCTAGTGAGGCCATACACAGACTAGTACATGCTTAGTTGTCGTTTTACCTTCGAGTCGAGACGTCGACCTAAGGCCCCTGCTGTCTTTGGAAACAGGGGGACGCAGAACAAAACTCCACCACAGACGCATCACTGGCCGTGATGCGAACTGCCTTGGCCGAAGCTGACACCTTACGCCAGACCTGGTTGTTGTTGTTCAAGTAGCAACCCCAGAGCTGTAACAAGCCGCCGTTGGCTCCGTTTGGGTCGCGATCCAGACAGAAACCCTGGTGAGTAACGTGCTTGAGCTGTCCTGTGGAGCTGTCGAACGACCAGAGCTGGTTCTTTTCCTGCGGGTTGCACTGCCACACGTGCACGTGACCGCCGTCCCAGGGCTCATATGCATCGAGGCAGTACTGGGAGCCGTAGGACGTGACGAGCTTGCTGGTCTCATCGTAGAGCCACTCAGAGCCTGTGGCTCCTGAAGCCCCCTTTCCAACAGCCACAGCGTCTCCAGAGCGAACGAGCTGCGCGAAGCTGGTCGATTCCTTAGCGTAGAAGCGAACAGCAAGCGACTCGGAAGTCTCCATCGTGCTCAAGCTCCACTGCTGGTGGGCGTTGTTGCTGCCACACGTGTACAGTTGGATCGTGTCGTCCTTCTTCGCGTTGTTATCGAGGCACAGGCTGGGGTATGATGCAGCGTTGAGCAGCTTGGACGATGCGTCATAATTCCAGTTCTGCTTGGTCGACGAGTCCACACACATGATCGTACGCACAGCGCCGCCGCTCTTCAGATCCACAGCTTCCAGGCATCGGTCGCTGTTTAGTGAGCGGATCTTTCCCTTCTCCTGGTCAAAGAACCACTGGTATCGCAGCTCCGTGAGCTTGTCGTTGGCCGACGCGGTTACCATCGCCACGCCATCTACTTGACGGATGTTCTGGACATTGTAGGTCTCACCTAGGAAGCGACCACTCGTAGCTTGGAAGGTGACGAGTGTGCGTGGCTTCAGGTTCAGGTTGGTGAAGCTTTTCTTCTTGTTGTTCTTGTCGTCAAAAATACCAAAGTACGCTTCCACTTGGCTGTTGCCAGTGACTGCCGGGTCCAGCACCCAGCTCAAGTCGATGGCTACGAACCAGTAGTGCGGCAAGTCATGGGCTACGGCCTGGTGGTAGAAGTCCTCAAAGTACTTCTTCTGGTTGGCGATCGACGTCACACCAGCGCGACTGTCCGTGCCGTTCGACGCCCAGCCAGTCTCACTCACGACAACGGCCTTGCCCAGCTTTGCGGTTTGCACTCGAATGGCTCGGATGCGATCGAGTGTGATTGCCACGGACTCCTTGATGTCCACTTTCTCCCAGAACGAGAACTGGTTGTTGGACACGTAGTCCACGGCCTGGATCACCTTGGGGGTTGTTGTAGTACGAGTTGACGACGTCGGCGATCGTGAGCGGCACGTTGGTCTTGCGTAGGTCACGAACTTGGTTGAGGTACGTGACCGCCACATCCACCGAGTAATCTTTGCGGTAGATGGCTTCACTGCCAACGTGGATACCCACGACGTTGTTGTCAATGAGCCCGGCCTTGAGCAGATCCTCTAGCTTCCGCAGTTCGTTGGGCATGTTCGTGCCTGGCCAGATGCCCATGGCGACTTTCATTCCGTAGTTCTTGGCCGCATTGAGGATGTGCGACGTGTGGCAGACGCCTTCACTGAGTCCGTAGATGCGAACACTGTTGGCGACGCTGCTGAGAAGCTGCATGTCCGCCCACACTTGCTGCTCCGTCTTGCATTGGGTCGGAGACCAGTCGGGTCCTTGACGACGGTCGTAGTTGATACCGTAGAGCTTCGCGTTGTAGTCCAGTCCAGCATCAACGCTAGACAAGCCAGCAACGGACGCGAGTGCCAGCAGCGAGTACGAAAGAGCCCATGCCTTCATCGTGGAGGGGACCGTCGAACGGTAGTGTCTTCAGCGAGGAAGAAAAGGAAATGAGTCAAGCGAGACTGGCATGACCAACAGTCAACGCCAGTCCTTATGTATCACACCAGTAAGCGACCAATGGTCGTCGCAGAAATCACGGAAGACTCGCCATGGAGAGCGGGAGAGATAGAAACGGCGCGGTGTTAAGAGGATCTCTCGTAGAACAATCCAGCGACCAATCGGCCATCACCAATGGTCAACAGCATCAGCAGCTGGCTGCACGGCTTGCACAGCTTCACAGCGGCCGCTTGGGATTGCTGCCTCATTTGCCCTCTCGGGCAAAACACGCTGACTCGCTGTGGGTTCACTTGTGTCTTTGTTGAGGTTGTTGGGCTGAGTTTTTTTGGGTCAAGTTGGTGTGGCCCACGCTATCTGGGGCGTAAATGGCTACATTTGACCGCCTTTCTCGCTGATACAGCGGATGCTAAACAACAGCAACCGGGCACTTTACACAACATTCCAGTGCAATGAAGAACATCGTGAATGTATAAACGAACAACACGGAGTGCTGTAGTGGAGATCGACTGGTATGTATATGAGCTTGGCGTTGGACCTGTTGTACTCTACGCGGCTGCTGCATTTGGTGTCATCCTCGTTGCCTTCAGATACACGGGCGACTTGGTCATGAGCTCGATGGACACGATGTAACTCAAATCGTTTGGCTCCGCTAGTTCGAAGCGGTAGCGGTTCAGCAGGTTGGCCGTCGCGATACGCAGCTCCAGCATCGCCAGCTTCACGCCCACACACATTCGAGGACCCGAGCTGAAGGTCGTGAACTTGGAGTTGGGCTGCGCGATGAGCTCGCCCGTCTTCTGGTTGATCCAGCGTTCAGGCTTGAACTCGGTAGCGTCCTCACCCCAGATACTCGGCATACGAGCCATGACGTAAGGCGAGATGGACACCAGCTCGCCCTTCTTGACGAGGTAGCCCTCGCCGATGATCGTGTCCTTGACGGCTTCGCGTTGGTTGAGTGGAATCGCTGGGTACAGACGCAATACCTCACGGATCGTAGCCTCCAAGTACGTGAGCTTGAGCACGTCGTCTGACATCAGGTACGTGTCCTCATTGCGGTCCGGGAACATGGCCGCCATCTCCTCACGGATGCGTCTATCAACCTCTGGGTACTTGGCGATGATCAGGAAGATCCACTCCAACGACGTCGCGGACGTGCCACGCGCTGCGAGCAGGAAGCTCAAGATGAAGTCGACGAGGTCTTCAGCACGCATACCATCCTTGTCCTCTGCACTCTGCTCGAGGAACAGCTCCATGACACTCTTGGTATCTTCATAATCCAAGCCCTTGGGTCTAGCGGTGCGACGCTCCTCTTGACGAACACGAGCGATCTCCAGACTCTCGTCTACGACCTCCTTCATCCACTTGCGGACGGCCGCCATCTCTCGCGTGACTTCACCTTCACGACCAATGCCCAGGTATCGTTCAAGCTTCCACCAGAGTGTCGGCAGCACTGACCGGCGGATCAGCGTCGGCGTGACGCGGCCAAAGACGTGGTCCATCGGGTGCTCCTCTGTACTCTCAATGAGCTTCAAGTCCACACCAAGGCCCAGCTCCGAGAACGTCTGCATCGTGAAGTCACTGAAGAACTTGATCGCGTGGATGGGCTTGCCCGTGGCGATGCTTTCGTCGACTCGCTTGTACATCTGCCTCATGTTCTTGCCCATGTACGAGACCATACAAACACGAAGTGACTTGGCCGTGAAGAACTTGATGGACGCCTTGCGCTGGTGGTACCACCGCTCGCCGTCCGTTCCAGGCATTGATCGCGCGAAGAGGTCCTCCACGATTTGGATCTGACGCTCGCCACGCGCGAAGTTCTCGAACTGCGTGGACATGATGTCTTCAATGTGTTCTGGCTTGGTAAACACATTCATATTCGACAGGATCGGCGCGATCTTCACACGCCACGGCTCGCCGTTGAAGTGGATCGCCTTCTCCGTCATCCAGTCGTGCATGTGGTCGGCATGCTCGCCAAACTCGGGCAGATCGCCCAGCAGCCAGTGCTTCTTCTCGAGCGTGTGGAGTGGCCGCAGTCCATTCTCGTCGATATCGGAGACCTTGCGCGACTTGGATCGCACCACCGCAAACACGAAGCTGACCGCCAGCACGCCGCCGAAGCCAATGAGCACAGGGACGAGCGAGTCAGGAGGGATCACCAGCATCTTGGGTCTTGGAGTTGTGTGATGCCTGTGCAAGGAATTGGAGTGTGCGGTTGGCTTTGAAGATTGATTACCCAGCGACTCTCAGAGCAGCACAGAAAGCACAGCAACGTCGGGGCTTCACGAAGGGAACATCCACATCATGCGGTTGGAAGGACAGGGATGCGCATACTGATGACGGCGGGCAATGTCCGCAGCCATGCGCCTTGCGCAACTCGCGCCACTCATCTGAGACCTTGCCGCCCGCAGGCGGAAGGAACCACTAATTTCAATTACGATTGGCTGAAATCAATAAACATTAATCATTGATTGGTTAAAAACTGTAGCATCCACAGTGGAACCCACATCATCCACAGTTGCCCTCCAACTTGCCAACTTCCCGCGTGGCTCTTCTGTTGCTGGTGGATCCAAATCTGAGGCGGATGCGAGAAAGGCGGTCCTAAACTTCAACGTGGTGCACACCAACATCAGACCAACGTGACGGGGGCTTCCAGCTCAATGTAGCCACCCATGGACAAGCTGCAGTCGAGAACGAGGCGGTGGCGGATCTGAAGAAAGTGCGAGTCGAGCGACGGCGCCAGATCACCGAACTCGATTCTGCCTGGGTCTGTGATCGGCAGGAGCAGAGTCGCCGATACAGAGTTCTCACTTCCGAGCTTGGCGACGAAGTGGTTGGCCTTGAAGACAGTAGAGCAGATGGAACGAGATGCCTGCAGTTTCTTCTCGTCGTAGTTGAGATATACGTCTTCGTGGAGACCAAGCCGCACTGAGCTGAGCTTACGGCCGACGGGGAGATCGATCACCACGTCGACTTGGATCTGTCGCGACTGGAGCTCATAAACATCAGTGGCAACGTTCAGACGAACGGTACAAGGCTTGCCGTGACCCATGCCCAGCTTCTTGACTTCTTCAGTGTGGACGATGCTGATCGGTGTTCCTGGAGGGAGCTGACGAGGAAGCTGCGGAGTGATGATGAAGCTGCTCTCACTCTGCAGGTTCGGGTTGGACAACCCGGCTACTTCGAGCTTGGCGACGACGGCGTACTCGACTGAGATGCGAGCGTTGTAGACCTTCTCGATCTGCTTGCGAAGAACCATCTCAACAGACGACGCTGTGATCAATTCCGGTGGTAGCTCGAACGAAAAGGGCAGGTCGTGGACACCACTGGGCAGCGTTCCGTTTAAAGGCCCCACGTAAAACTACAAAAACAAAGAGACAGAGTTAACCCAAACCTGGCCAACGTTCCATCCAGAGCAAATTCTCCCAGGCGAACCTCAGAGTGCAAGTGTTCCGTCGTGCGGTGTGAGCGACGGATCTGACGGTAGCCTGGCACCAGCGGCTCGACCCAATCCAATCTCTGCGTTCCACGAACGACGACGGTGATCACTGTCGTAAAGCACAGTCTCCGTTAGCAATCCATTCCACCCTCGTGGGTTTTCAGTGTGACGTACATACATCTTGGACTGGCTGGTTGAGATCGAGTCGCACGCTTCCTCGGAGCGTGGCGCCTGACGTGTAGCTCTTGTCTGACAGATCGAGTTGCAACTCCCCCACGGAGGACGGAACCTGCTCGTGGATGGCCATGTCAACCAAATGGGTACACCAATAAATTGACTGGGAGGTTGAAGGTGGATTCGAATGTGAAATGATCAATCATGGATATGTATCATTCCATCGTGGGTGGAATCGTGTCCACAACTGCGGGATTGTGGGTGGCAATGTCCCACGCAGAAAGTTTTTCTCAGGTGTACCCACACTGGTGAAAGGAGGTAGCGGTATATTCTAACTAGCCAATGCCAAAGTAGGTTCGTGCTATATACGTCATTTGGATCCAGGCCTTGGTCTGTTAGTGCGGAGCCATTGTCTTCTTCACACGATCGCCGAGGTGCGGTCGTCGAGCAATGGATACACGATTGGACTCAGACTGCGATCGGCTTGGCTTTGGACCTGTGGATAAAAAGGCAACCGGGAAAGGCTCCCACTGCAGCCTTGCGGGTGTGGAAATTGCTCTTCTGATGTGGCCTTTCCCTCCAATCACACGACTGCTGCATCTCCGAAAATGACATCGCATGTGGATGGGACTTGGCTCCCTTCCCACTGGAATTTCCCGAGGGTCTCCGCAGGAAATTGAGGAACAGCGCCTTTGAATCAGAGAGCGAGAGCAAGAAGGCGCTGGATGACAAAGCAGAACAGCCTTCCTTCCTTCAAGCAGTGACACTGACCTTGTGCCCAATGGACGCGTGACTTGCGAAATCCAGGCGACCCGCTTGGCGATGGGCCACCGGGTCGGTCGGCTCCAGGTGAGTGCTCATTCCCCAATCCTCCACATCCAGTTGTATCTCCTCCGCAACCCAAGATGCTCGTGATCCCTCCTGACTCGGTGATGCCTGCGCTGCTAGGCGTCGGCGGCGTCCTCGCAGCCAGCCTCGTGTTTGCGGTGGTGCGGTCCAAGTCCCGCAAGGTCTCCGATATTGATGAAAGCGGACTGCGGCCTCTCCACACGCTCGAGAAGACCCACTGGTTGCTTGGCGATCTGCCTGAGTTTGGCGAGCATGCCGACCACATGCACGACTGGATGACGGAGAAGGCGCTGCACTTCAATGGAGAGCCGTGGCGTGTGCAGATCGCACCGATCCTGTCGAATATGAACGTGTTCACGGACCCCGCGCACATTGAGGACATCACCGTGAACTTCTTCGACAACTTTGGTCGTGGTGAGCGTCAGACGCGTATCGTGGAAGATCTGTTCGGCCGTTCGATGCCTGCGACTGACGGCGAACGATGGTACCACCAACGCAAGGCGTCCGTGCGGTTCTTCACGGCCAAGGCACTGCGTCTGTGTATGACGTCGTTCATGCGCAAGAACATGCTGCAGATGTACAACCTGGTGGACAAGAGCATCGAGACGGGCAAACCCATCGAGATGATCAAGTTCTTCAGCGACTTCGCCATGCAGACGTTCTCGGAGCTTGGCTTGGGCGTCGACTTGAAGCTCATTGAGACGTCGGAACAGCACCCTCTAGACCACGTCTTCGAGCACGTCACGCCGACGCTGATCCGCCGCTCTGTGCTGCCAACGTACTGGTGGAGACTCGAGCGGTTCTTGGGCATTGGACGCGAAGGCAACGTGACTCGCGAGATGAAGGAAGTGCGTCTCTGGATCTCGAACGTGCTGGAAGAGAGTCTCGCTGCCGCCCGGATCCGCCAGGCTGACCGCGAGTCTGGCAAGCTCGAAGGAACCGAGACAGCCGAGATCAAGACCGTGATCGAGTTGTTCTTGGAGCAGAGTGCTGAAGACAAGGACGGCATGCGTGCCGAAGACCTCGTGGAGTTCATCCTCACGTTCTTACTGGCGGCTCGCGGCTCGTCAGCCACGTCGCTGCAGTGGATCTTCCTGATCATCGCCAAGTACCCGGACGTGGAGCGTCGTCTGCGAGAGGAGATGGCGGCGATCTTCCCAGAATCTGATGAAACCACGTACTTCACGGCCGAGGACGCACAGAAGCTCGTGTACCTCGAGGCCACGATCCGTGAGGCTCTGCGTCTCTTCCCGCCAGTGCCGCTGAACCAGCGTGAAGCCCTCAAGGACACTGTCATCGGCGGCAAGTACTTGGTGAAAAAGGGCGAGCTCGTGTCGATCTCTCCGTTCGTGATGGCTCGCCTGCCGTCTCTGTGGGGCCCGGATGCCACCGAGTTCAAGCCAGAGCGATGGATCGACCCGGCGACCGGCGGTCTCATCACCGTGCCCAGCACCAAGTTCACAACCTTCAGCACGGGCCCACGTAACTGCATCGGCATGAAGCTGGCGATGCTGGAGCTGCGCGTGGCGACGCTCAACTTGATCAACCGGTATAAGTTTGAGTTGGCCGTGCCAAACGACCTGAGCTACGTCGTGTCGATCGAGCTCATGACCAAGACACCCGTGATGATGACACCGACCAAGATCATCAAGCCGAAGACAGCCACGGCCGCGTAAGCTAGAGTGTTCGTGGGATACAGCAGTATGGTAGAGTAGATTCGTTGATATTTTAAACAGATACCTGCGTGGCGACGCTATAAATCGTGCTTGTCCTACTAGTACCGGTATCACTAATGAGTACCGCGGTGAATCTACGTAGAAAGTGATTGAAGGTTCTTCCATACCGTACCGCCTTGAACGAGTCGTACAAAGCTGCCAAAGAATCATGCAACGAATTCACGTCGGTGAAGCTTGCCAAGGGATCAATTCTTTGAATAATAGTCGTAGTATTTCGTTCATACTACATTTCATACTGCATCATGCAGGTTATGCGTAGTCTTACATCTTCGCGGGGACCGCAGCGCCAGGATTTCTCTCGTTCTCCGCTGCTGTGATCACCACGTAGTTGGCGTGGCTAGTTTCGCCCGCCTCCATTTGAAGAGCAGCGGCAGCCGCGGCCTCTTCCTCCTCCTTCTGCTTTTGCTTGATCTGGCGCTGGTTCATCCAGTAGATGAATCGGACAAGAGCGATGAGGAGAGAGAACACGATGAGGCAGATCTTCCACGCGGCAAACTTGCTGTAGGTGACGGTGTCGTAGTAGTAGACGTATGGGGACGGCGTCGAGTAGGACGGGTAGTACGTTGGGCTTGGCGTCCACGTGTACGGTGTGTACGTGTAGGGCGTGTAGGTGTACGACGGGAAGTCGAGTCCAGTGTCGTCGTTTTCTTCCGATCCAGAGCCGTCCGCCTTCCAGCGCGGTGGGGAGGTCGTTGGACGCGTGGTGACTTCTCTCGTCGTTGGTGGTGGCGTGGCTGGACGCGTCGTGACTGGTCGCGTGGTGGTTGGAGGCGGCGCCGTAGTCGCGTCGGAAATATCACCGGACTTCACGCCCGCTTCGAAGAACGCAACGAAGTCGTTGCAGTCCTTCGTGAACTTGTCGATCTTGTCGGCGTTGGCGGGGTCTTGCTTGCGGTAGTAAGGCAGCATGACCTCAATCGAGCCCTTGAACGTGTCGATGGTATCCGATAACTGGCCCAAGCCGAGAATTCGCCACACGCGCACTTCCTCAGGCAAATAGGTGGCGTATTTGATCTTCGGATACTCGTCGAGCGCTGCGTCGCGTGCCGCGAGTCTGTCACCGAGGCTCTTCTCAAAGGTCGAGCTCATGGTCGCAGAGTCGACGACGCTGGACAGCGCGAGGAAGAAGAACGAGGCCAGGGCCACTCGAAGCGGTGTCATGTTGGCTGGGGTTTTGTAGAGGCTGTGGTGGTCGCGAGCCAATGTATAAATGAGCTACAGGAGCCAGCAGCGGACTAGACGCCACTGGCTGCTGGAAGGAGGGACCATCGATCATTGATGCGTGAGTGTTGGTGGCGGCAACGAATCGTTGGCAACGGCAGCTGGTCTCATGTAGTGAGTCACTTGACGTGAGTCACAACCTCTGGCGTCGGCAAGAGATGCGGTGTATTGTGTTTGGAAGGTTTCTTGAAAGTAGGAGTGAATAATAGAAGAGGACGACAAAATACGAAAAATGAAGAGGAATCAACAGAAATGAAAGAACGCCGTCACAAATGAAAAAGGGAAAAGGGTACGGTTTTGGATGGGAGTGGACGATTCTCATTCACGAGTGGATCCGCTCCACTCGCATTTTTGGACTCTGACCCCTTTCACAACGTTTGGGGTCAAACGCGACCATGGAGTCACGAGGCTTCATCGTCTCGCGCAGTCCTGTGCTCGGGGCCTCTCTGATGGAGGAGCTACTCAGCAAGGCGAACGATGAGGAAGTATGGCTGGCACCCCATCATTCTACGGAGGGGCGTGATGGACCCATTTCGCCTCCAAAAGAAGATCACGGATGAGCGACTGGTCCGGCAGCTGGAAAGCGCCGTGACGGCGACAATTCAGGCAGTGAACAAGGACTGGTGACCAACGCGTTGGATTTTTCTGAAATCTCTGCCAGGAGGTACAAACCCGGCTCTCCACCGTGACTATCTTAATGCCGAGATCTCCGAGATGGAACCTGAAGAACTACCAGGTGGGTATCTTCTTGCGCTCAACAAAGAGGCGCTACTCGCTACGTACGGATGGAACCGGCTTCAAGCTTTGCCGCGAGAGGAATATACCGTGGCCATCCCCCTGCAAAGGCGTGCATCTTCCGTGGTGATCTAATTCACCGGGGGATGGCTTATGATTCGGTCAATATTCGAATCCATTGCTACTTGGATCTCGTTGGCCAAGAGCCCATCCAGAACGCTACAGAGATCGTGCTGCTCAAGACGTTTCGGTGCTACAACTGCAGCACGACCTTCAACAGTTTTCGTGAGAAGAGACACCACCACAATTCCTGTCAAGTCTTCATCTGCCCGACTTGCATCGAGCCAGACGGGAACCCTCGCAAATTCGACTACTTCGAGACCCTGAAGAGCCACCGCCGCCGCCACCGCCGCTAGTTAAAAGATGAACATGATACAACTCGATTAACCGCTCAGAACGCTTTTTGAGAGTTTCGACTGACTCCACAGAAAATGTTTCCTAAACTGTCGTATTCAAACAGTCAAACAGTATCTTCGTTGACGTTTTTTTTGCTGAGACCAGGTGTCAGCTGGACCAAGGCTATTTCCGAATTTGCTTTCAATCCGTCAAGATGCGCACCTGCTAGTTTGGCCCGACCCGAGCTGCTTGAAACGATCGCTTTCGACCGCACCCCAGGCGTGAGTAGACATGTCTACTACATGCTGGTGGGATTCCCGGAGTTTAGTGGACCTCACTACCAGTTTCGTGTCCGTTCATACGACTGGCAAGGCCTCTATCGCTGGAAGAGGGTGATCTACGGCACGAAAGTGCTCCACTACATCCATCAGTGCATTCGGCTACGTGAGTTTG
>JAADWY010001001.1:0-11139 GCA_023336355.1 Pythium dissotocum | reverse complement strand
GTCGCCTTGGCCGAGTGTTGTGATGGTCTTCGAAGCCCAGTACATTGAGCGCACGTACTGTCTCCACAGCGTCGCTTGTTCCATGTTATCCTTGAGCACCCACGAGCCTGGAATCGGTGTCTTGACGCAGTATTGTGACTTGAATCCGCACTCGATATTCGCGATGAGCATATACCCGCAGGCTGACAAGTGGCAGAGATACAAACCCAACCAAAAGAGGTAAAATGGCGTCGCAAGTGTGCTGAAGGAGAGCCACTGGGCCCACGCGAAGCCTCGAGCCTTGAGCAGCAACTTTGAATACGAAGCGAGGAGTGTATACACAACGAGGAGTATCTTCCCAGTGCGGGCGATGTGGATCCAGTTGTAGTTTGTGAATGCCGCGATGATTTCGAACGGGATGATCCCAAGCAGCAGAATAAATCTCGGCGGCATCACCGACATCATCGCGTCTGCGTCTGAGACTCCGGAAAGCGCCTCAAACGACCGCATGGCATCGAACGACTTGATCTCTGAGGCGTGGGACAGCTCCTTGCCCACCGAAAACAAAGAACCCGCATCTGCCGACCCAACAACCCCGACTTGGCCAGCATCGCCGACCCCGTCGCCGTGAGTTTTCTCGGCATCCAGCCGCTGCTTCCCGCTCGGACTCTGGTACGTCGCTTGTACATCTTTCTCACGACCTTCCACGTGTACTTCCACCGGATCAGCTCGCCCACGATGTCTGCAATCGTCAGCGTCGTGAGTGGAGTCGTCCAGACGCCATTGGCGTGGTATCCATTATCCCACGGGTCATACAGGTACCCGATTCGGAAGGGCACGCTCAGAAACACGTACAGCGCGTCCGTGAGCGTCAGCAGGTTCCAACAAACCTCGCTCATGGTATACAGAAGCTGTTTCCGGGCGGCTTCGATGGCCATAGCCTGCTGGTTGCCCATGGGTCGGATGATACGAGACGTCAGCCGTCGGAGGATCCCAATGTCAGCCGCGACGGCCACTGCCATCCGCATAGTGGACGTCAGCGAGGCACGGCGGTTAGGCTGCATGGGGTCTTGTAACTGCACCTGGGGGAGTCCAAACGCCGTGGGCTTGTCGTCGTCCGAGTCCTCGGCCTCCGTCTGCTTCATGGCGTCGTCCACGCGCGTCTCCTGGTCCGGACTCGCAGGGTCCGTCTCCGCCTCCAGCTCCAGCACCACACATGCTTCTTCGGCTTCCTTCGCGTTGAGCACGTCCTCCATACTCAACCGCCGCTTCTGTAGATGTGACGATGATAGCTGGTCGAGTCGGTCCACTCCGCTTCCCTCCCCACCGCTCCCCTCCTCATCGTCCTCCTCCTCTGAGCCGCTCGTCTGCTGTTCTCCTCCGTCCTCTTGCTCCCCTCCGCTTCCTGTGTCTGGCTCTCGACTCGTCTCCGCAATCGCTTGTGTATTGCTCTGTTCATCGTCTTTCTCCGTCGCGTCTCCTCCGACGTTCCCCTCCAGCCGCGGACCTCCCTCCTCTCTCTTGGCCGCCCTCTCCTCCTCCTCCTCTTCCTCTTCCTCTTCGTGTCGATGGCGGATCGCCTCTTCCGCCATCTCGGTTAGGCTCCGATTGTCCAGTGGCTCGTGGCGCGTGTTCGCCGTGAGCAGCAGCGCGCTCCAATGCGGGTCTATCTCCAGGCCGCCGTCTTACGCCGCTTCATACGCGTCGATCCCGCCGCTGCGTGCGCTTGCCATCACCGCGTCCGCATGAATGTCGACACCCGCGATGTCCCCGCTTCTGCAGTTGGTTGCCTTTTGGCTTCGACTTGGACTTGCCTGAAACGGAAACACGTTGTTTTCGGCTAATCTCGTATTCTATTGGTGGAAATCATGTTGTATCGTATTTGACCAATCAAATCGTACTCCATCAAATGTGCAAATAACGTGTAGTAGTATGTTTGGACAGCGACTCCCACCACGCTGCTATTATTGATACTCGTGGATGGAGTTCGTGACTTTCAATGAATAGAATACTGCAGACAATACGGTCTGCTGCGGTTTCGGTCTATATATATGACAGTACATGCGCCACTTGCGGCGGATGTGATCCCTTCTGGCTCGCACGCCAAAAATCACCATTGCCTTCTCTTTAATGCACTGACTTAACGTTCCCATTTACTCAGATCTGGTTTATGGTTGACTCAGACTCAGATCCACAGCGGTTGGTTTCCAACGGAGCTGAAAAGCTAAAAAAGCAGGAAGCGACAACCCATCCACATCACCAGCAAGCACCATGGCGCAGGGCAAAGGATACTTGAAGAAGAGCACGGGCAAGGTGAAGAATGCGTCGGCCAAGCCCGCGAAGAAGGCCAAGTCCTACTCCAACAAGCTGTCGGCCCCCAAGTTCACGAAGAAAGGAAGTACGTAGCCTTTCTCATTCGTTCGTCCGTTCATTCCAAGCTGTTTGATCCGAAGAGCTCACTCTGTGTTGATTAAAAAGACCCGACGGTGGAGGTGCGTCGCGGCGCTAGCGGCATGAAGGGCAACGGCAACAAGAGCGTCACGGGTATGATCCACCGCAACATCGAGGAGGTCATGGCCAGTCGCGTGATCCAGTCGGGGGCGTCGCTCGCGCTGCGTGATGTCAAGGCCGTTGGTAAGGACCGACTCAAGGAGATCAACCAGACGGCGCGCACCAAGAAGAAGAGCCGCGTGGAGCAAAAGCTCAACGCGCTGGAGCGTTCCATCAAGGCGCAGGAGGAAGGTGTCGAGCCTGTCAAGCGCGCCACGGCCGCCGCCATCCCAAAGCCCATGGAATTCTAAGCGTACGACTGTATAGAACTACATTTTTTGTTGTACTTTCTCGCGACTATCGAACTACGACTTGGTGGCTGCGGACGACGCCTTGGTTGCCTTTGGCGTGTACGGCAAGACGTCCGGGAACACGAACGGCAGCAGCTCGTCGCTGATGCTGAACAGCAAGTTCTTGAGGAAGATCTCGTGCTGCAAGAACTCGTGGAGCTTGAGCGCGGCGTTGGCGCTGGACGCGTCGCCGAAGACAGACACAATGGTCGACGGGAAGCTGGCAAGGATGGCCTCCAGCGACTTCTTTCTCAGCGTCTGCATCTCCGCGGCACTGAGCTGGGCTGGCGGTAACGGCACTTCAGCCTGCGCTGGCTCTGGGAACATGTACAGACGGAAGCTGTACAGACTCAAAGCCATTTTCTTGGGGTCCGTGAAGGTCAAGTACTGTCTCTCGAGCTTTCGGAAGTGGCTCGCACTCAAAAACGCCTTGATAAACGACCGCGTCATCGTGAAGAGATGGCGCCGCAGCATGCCGATTCCGTCAAACTCGAACACTTCGTTCAGCACGGCGAAGAGACTGACCTCGAGCTTTTGCAGCACGCGCATCTTGGTCTCCTTCGAGTTGGTCTCGGGCGCGATCCACTTGCCGCGCCTCCACCTGCCGTTCTCGACCATGACCATCGAGCTGTTGCCACCGCTGCTACCACTGCTAGTTGGTGCACCGCCTGCCGCTGATGTCGCGTTCGAGCCACTTCCGCTTCCAGGGACCCCTCCTCCAGATGCAACGTTGTCGCCTGGCTCCCCGGCGCTTGCTGATACTCCACTGCCACTGAGGTTCTCACCGAGCAGCAGAAACTTTTGCACCACCGAGCTTTGACACAACGTATCACAGTTGAGCAGCCGCTGCAAGTACGCTTCGAGTGCAAACAGCTTCTTCTCGTACGGTGCCGAGGTAAACTGCTTCAGCGATGGCTCGACGCCCAGCATTTCTGCGTAGTCCACGCCACGCCAGTGGCGTCTGCGGCTGTTGCTGCCATTCACGCCGTGCTTCTTCTCCTGCTTCTTCAGCTTCTCGCTCAGCTGCTTGTCGAGCTGCTCGAAGTCCTGGAAGCTCTTCACTACGCTCCACGCGAACGCCGACTCCTCTCGAAGCTGAACGGCGACCTCGAACCGATGGACCACATCCGAATCACTGTTGGTGTTAGAGCTGCTGCCGCCTGGGGACGTGACGCCGTTGGTGGTTGCTGCCCCACCAGAGCTGGCTGTTGCACTGGACTCACTGCCAAACGAATCACGGTCACGGTCTCGATCTCTCTCCTTCTCGCGGATAAAGTACTTGCCCACGTGCGCTTCAACCTTAAGCTTGTACCGACTGACGTACCTCTCGTAGCAGCTACCACAGACCTGCTCTTTCATGGACGACTCGAGTGGCGGCGGGTAGACAAGGAAAGCGTAAAAATCGTGACACGACGCACACACTCGCTGGTGGCAGCTCTGGCAGGTGTCGCTCTTCCCGGCACTGGAGCGTGACGCGGCGATCGACTGGAAACAGCGGAAACACATATTGCCGTCGTCGTCGTCTTCGCCCATTTCATCAGCAAAAGTCGCTGCCAGACTCGCGACAAGTTCGTCGTCGCTCATTGTCGGGCTCTTGACTCCTCTGCCTTTCTTGCCTTCCTGCTGTTGAGCACTGGCCGTTCGCTTCATTGGAGATCCTGAACCGCGTTTCTTCCTTCGCCAGCCGCCCAGGCCGCCGGACAAGCGAGGCTTCGGTGAGCTCAAAACCTCTGCGATTCGAGCGAGCTCGGCACTGTCGGTGGTTTTGTCGAGGCTGAATGACCGGCGCTTGTTCAATTTGGCCGAGGTTTGCTTCTGTACGGCCAACTCCCCTTCTTCGTTGTCCCAGCTACCAAGACGGCTTGATTGGCGACGTGGAGAGCTCCTTCCATTCATCGGAGGCGACGTCACGCTCGTGAAACCAAGACTCGCGGTCGTGGAGGACCTTGGCGTCGTTCCGGTAGATGAGAAGCTACCCGAAGACACTGGTAGCGATAGCACAGGCGGTAGCTGTCGTCGTCGTCGCGTCCACTTGCGTCTTCGTACAGAGTCCAGCTTCTTCTCCTTGTCGTGGAAACGGTCATCCAACGCTTTCCCGTATTCCCACATCCCGGATTCCACGTCGGATGAATCACTGCCGGCGCTGCCTGATCGCCGTGGGCCACTCGTTCGTGCCTCCACCGAGTCTCTTGGAGGATCGAGGCTCCACTCGTTTTCCCAGATCCACTCAGACGACGGCAGTTCGTTCGATCGCTTGTCCTGTGACTTGGCCCAGCCTTGCAGGGGCACGTAGCGCTCGACTTCCCACGACGTCTCCACGATGCGCACGACTTGAGCGGCAGCCGACAGAGGAGCAGCGCGACTGACGCCAAACTCCTTCTCCAGATCACTCGATCGACCCAAGACATGGGGAATCTCGAACGACACGTGCAACTTGTTGAGCTGGAACAGGTTCTTCAGAACTTTCTCCATCAGTTTTCCATTGCGGAGCACCGCGATTTCGTCGTAGAATTGCTCGGTCAGACGGCGGTTGAGGTGCAGCGCAGTGAAATACTCCCAGAGCATGCCCTTCTCGAGCGCGATGAGGATCCACTGGAGTCCGCGAGTGGAGTAGAATGACTCGCTGTCGGCACACACCGGACAGTGGGCATCGACAAATCGCCAGTGGTCGTTGAGGAAAGGCGTTTCTGGTCGTTCCTGCGCGAGGTAGTTCCAGTAGAGCTGTCCAGGGTCCAGGAGCACTGGTGCAGAAGACTCGTCGACACTCTTCGCCGAAGATATCGATTCTCGAGCCGAAAGCTGACCACTGGATCGTCGCTGTGATGGAGACCCTGGGGGAGTTCTTGCTCCATTTGCCGTCGAGCCTTGATCGTTGCCATCGTCGTCAGCCTTGCTTCCCTCGCCAGGTCTTCTGTAGCCCAACATGAACACGTCTTCAAGTGCGGACAGAAGCTCGTACAGCTCACGCGACCGAGCAGAGCTTCTCATCTCGGCACGCTCGTTGAACAACTTGACATAGTTGGCCGTCGTCTTCTCAAGCAGTAGCAGTACACGGTCTTGCATCTGGATTTCCTTGATAAAACTTGGGGACTCTACAATAGCAGGCGACGAGAGCGGGAATGGCTGGGTAGGACTTCGCACAACGGTCTTCCCGCTGTCACTGCTGCTCTCGGTCGGGTCCGCTGAACCATACGAACCAAGAGGTGGTGGTGTCGGTGGGAAGTCGTCTGGACTCACGGGCATCGGCGTGTTTTCAGTCGTCACATCTGACCGACGAAGTGCCTTCTGGAACAGCTTCCCGGGTCTCTTCATCAAACTGGCAGCCTGTGTAGTAGACGCCATACCGATTTGCGACTGGAACGGGTCTTGCAGGTGTCCGCCAAGATTCTTGAACGTCTTCTTGACCTTGAATAATGACGAGTTCAAGCTCGACTCCAGATTCGCCTTCATGCTTTTCAGGTCTTCCATGTGCGTCGTGCCGTTTGAGTCGGAAGGGTTCGATGTGATGGACGCCGAGGAGGCCTTGATATTACTGCTGCTGCCAGAACTGAGCGGCATGCGCGGCGTCATGAGCCGAGATGTCTTCGGGAACGAAATGCGGTCTTCCAGCGAGAAGATGGACGCGAAATGGCTTGTTTTCCGCTCGTTCGACGGCGTCGGTTGTGGTGGTGGAGACGCTGGCGTGGCCGTCGGCGAACGCGGCGACACGATGCCGAAAGCTGCGGATTCTGCCCAAAAATCACCGTCAAATGCCATATCCGACGTCGGACTCGCAGGGTTTCCTGAGCTGATGCCCGCTTGAGATGCGGCTGTGGACACGACGTCGAACACTGCCTGCAATGCAGCCTCGGCCTGCTCGGAGCTGCGCTTGCTGGCCTTGTACAGGAAGCTCTTCGTCATGCGAAGCGTCTTGAGGTTGGGGACCCCGCTTGACGTACTGATCGGGGCAGTCGTGGTTGGCACGGAATCTCCACTGCCGTTGGGCGACGAAGGTTCCTTGTCGGAGTCTGCCACCGCGCCTTCATCTGCCGTCAGTGCTGCTACAATCACTTCGTTCGCATATCGAGGCTGCGAGTACTCGACCATGGGCTTGAGCGCCTTGAACACCACACTCTCTCGCATGAGGTTAAATGCGATGGACACGAACAGATTGGAGCCGCTCTCCTGGCCGAGCTCTGGTTTGAGCTGCACGAGCAGCTGCGTCGCAATGTGCCGCAAGTACAGCACCTCTGCACTTTCCGCCTGCGGTTTCTTGGTACTGGAAGCAGTCGAACTCGACGAAGAAGACGAGCTTGTGGCCGTCGTCGCTGGAGTAGTGAGGCAGCCTGGATGCAGATACTTGGCCTTCTGCACGTACGCGGCCACTAGTTCCTGTCGCTTGAGCAGGTTCGCGTCGCTCTCTTCGCCCTGGAAAATGAGCGGATGCTCTTCCGCGAGCGTCGCGTAGGCCTCTCGGAACCAGCCCAAATGGAGCCGCAGTAGCTCAATACACTTGGCGGCCATGGTCAGCGCCTGCGACGAGTCGATCTCCAGCACGCGCGCAACTAAGGCGCCCATCATATCGGCCAGCAGGAACTTGATATCGTGCGGGAAGTCGTCATTATGCGGCGAGATGGGCTGGAACCAGTAGGAAACGTAGTCGCGGACGGCGAGCTTCACGAACGTCGCGATCTCGTCGCAGATCTCAGGCGCCAGGCCCCACGACGTGCGCAGATGCGTCACCACGGGCAGACGCTTGACCACGCGCAGCTGGAAGCCCGCGTCCAGGATGCCTTCACCGTCGCCGGTACTTGCGCTATGCCTCATCGCATTATGTTGCTTGGAGCCGCTGGCAGCACTTCCGCTGATGCCTGGACGACGGTACTTCTCATAGAAGCGGTGCTTGAGCAGCGCGCTGTCGTAGATCTCCTGCTCCACGCCTAGCTGCCAGCTCCGCATCATCGCCCACACAGAGACACCGCCCGCTACGAGCACGGCAACGTGGACTAGACGCAGCAGCGTCCATGCTAGCGCACGTAGAAGTACTAGGAGTACGTGGCCTCGTAGGACGCCCAGCAGCACCACCAGCGACGGCAGTAGCCGCCACAGCACGCGCGCCATCGACACCGATCCAATCCACACGAATATACCTGTAGCTGTCGTGGCGGGAGGACCTCTTCGCGGGGGGAGCCATGTGGGTTTCAGGCGTCTTCCACTTCACTGCGAACGGTTCAATGGCGTGGTCCACATTATCTATTCGGAAACTAACTACTGGGAGCACATTCGTGCGACATCCACTGAAACTTACGGGTAACCACGGTAAATTACGTGATCCGCCGAATGGCGAGCAGCTCCTGTGGCCGTGGAAGCCGCGCGAGTGATCCAACCACAAAGAAGTCAAGACAAGAATGGCGTTGCGCATGCTCCTGCCGTCGCGCGTCACGCTTGTGCGTGGCGCGAACGCGTTCTCCACCAGCGCGGCCCCCGCCGTGGCGCAGACCGCCACTGTGGAGCTCACCAAGAAGGAATGGTCGGCCGAGAAGAAGCGCACGGGTCTGCTCGCCGTCAAGGTCGGCATGATGCCTGTGTGGGACCACTTCGGGTACCGCCACGCCTGCACGGTGCTGCACGTGGAGGAGTGCCAGGTTACACAGGTCAAGACCGAGGACCGCCACGGCTTCAACGCGGTGCAGCTCGGCGTCGGCCTGCGCAAGGCCCGCAACGTGACCAAGCCAGTGCTGGGCCACCTCGCCAAGGCCGGCGTCGCGCCGAAGCGTCAGCTCCAGGAGTTCCAGGTCTCGGACGACGCCGTTCTGCCACTCGGTGAGTTTTGAATGCTTGATACTATTATGAGCGAAGAGCTACGTTGCTGACTGTGTGACCTGTGTGTATCGTTTAGGCTTGACGCTGTCGGCGCAGCACTTTGTGCCAGGCCAGTTCGTCGACATTTGCGGCACGAGCAAGGGCAAGGGCTTTGCCGGTGTCATGAAGCGCCACAACTTTGCCGGTCAGCCAGCGTCGCACGGTAACTCGAAGACCCAGCGTCACGGTGGTTCCACGGGCCAGTGCCAGGACCCTGGTAAGGTGTTCAAGGGCAAGAAAATGCCTGGTCGTCTCGGTGGCGAGCGCGTCACGCGCGACAACCTGTGGGTCGTCAAGGTCGACACCAAGCGCAACTTGGTGTACGTCAAGGGCAGCGTGCCAGGCAGCAACGGCGGCATCGTGCGTGTCACGGACGCCCGCAAGAAGACCTCGTCGGTGCCTCTGCCATACCCGACCTACGTGGCCACGGAGGGCGTCGAAGTGCCGGACGAGATCATGGCGCCACACGGCGACATCGATCCTTACCACTACGACGAGTAAACGTAGCGTCAGGACCACGCAGGACAATACACGTAGAGATGAAAAAGCACGCACGCATCTCCATCATTTTCATCACCACACTCAGCTTAGTTATGGGATCCATATCTACGTATTCTGTAGTGAGCCGCATCCATAGATAGATGACGTACCCATTTTTTGGTACGTTCTGGCTTTTTTTGCACACAACTCATCCTCGCGCGAGTGACATGCTCTTCTACCGGATTTGTGTCCTTTCGTAGCTCCTCACACTCATCCGCGCTGACTCGTTGCACCAGCCGGACGGATACCCACATAACGTGGGTATCTGCATCTGTCTCCCTGGCCTCTACATCGGAGACCGTGCCGCTGGGGCTCTGTTATTACTGTTAGCCGATCTCATGCCATCTCCTAGACAGACGGCTGCAGACGGTCTCCCACCTGATACACCGGCGACGGTAGGGACGGCCCGCATTACGGTGGTGGCTCCTGGCTTCCAGCCGCAATTAACGTCAGCTTCCCAAAGTCCCGTATCCAATAGCCATAGTACAGTCAATGCACTGTCGGAAAAAGGGCCACACTTATACAGAATTCACATCCCATCCGGCGGTCGTCTCGCCGGACGCCTAGGAGCAACGCAGTACAGTACCCGCCAGCCTCTCCACCTTTTCCTCATGGCTCTTTCTAGCATCCGGGCGTTGCCTGTCATCGCGTCCACACCTGAAGCTCTTCCCACTTCTCCTCAATCCTCCGCTCCTCTCCCATTCAGCTTTTTGAACTGCCACGAGTAGGGCACTTCATCATCTCCATATATAAAAACCCAAGATGGTTGCGGTGTGGTCTTCGAGTCTCAGCAGCTTCGTGGGTCTCGTGGCGGTGGCGTCTCTGGCTGTGCACACAGCGAACGCGGCTTCGTGTGACGTCGGCGGGATCATGGTCGGCACCAACGTACGCTACATCACTGGCGAGCACGGCGTCGAAGGCAGCATCTACGCGCAGTGTGTCAACGGCCAGGCCAAGTGCTTCGTCGACACGCGCGTGCGCGACCACACGCTCGGCGAACAAGTCTCATGCGACGCCAGCACCATCAACACCAGTCGCCGCAAGCTCGGCGTGTACCTGAGTGACAACGGCAAGTACTGGCCAGGCGGCGTGGCCTGCTACTCGTACGGGTCGACCTTCACAGCCGCGCAGCAGGGCGTGTTCACGCAGGCCATGGAAGAGTACCACGCCAAGACGGCCGTGCGCTTCGTGCCTTTGACCGAGTGTGCCGCCAAGTACGGTACGAGCAACCCGAACGTGTGCGGCGGCTGCACGCAAGCCTTCAACATCGTCGGCGGCTCTGGAGCAGACTGCTACGCGACGCTGGGGTACGCCCCGAGCCAGCGCATGGATCTCAACTTCGGCCAAGGCTGCTTCTCGGGCGACGGAGGATTCCGCGTGGCCGTCCACGAGCTGGGCCACATTCTCGGTTTGATCCACGAGCACACGCACCCAAATCGTGCCGTCGTGGTCCTGCGTAACGCGCTCACGCTCAGTGCCGACAACTACATCAAGGAGTCCAACGGCCTCACGACCACGTACGATGCCAACTCCATCATGCACTACGGTCGCGACACTGGCCTCTGCGTGCCGCTCGACAAGACGCAGACCTACTGCGACATCGACCAGACTTCGGCTAATGGATGCGTGGAACCCACAGCATCCATGTGTGACGCCGGTGCCGACAACTCCTTCGGCCGCGGCTCGTCCCTCTCGAACACCGACGTTGCCACACTTGCTCGTTTGTACGGATCCGGGGCTGGTGCGACGCCAGCGCCTGCGGCTGCCCCAACGCCAGCCCCGTCGTCGCCAGTGCCAGTTCCACCAACGACGCCGGCGCCGACTGGCATGGTGCCCGTTGTCACCCCAGCTCCAGCTCCAGCTCCAGCTCCAGCTCCTGCTCCAGCTCCAGCTCCAGCCCCCCCTGCTCCAGCTCCTGCTCCTGCTCCTGCTCCTGCTC
>JAADWY010001000.1:0-11142 GCA_023336355.1 Pythium dissotocum | reverse complement strand
GGACCCGGTTCGCCTCAGACGGTACAATCAGCGCATCGAGTCGGTAGGGATGAGCCGCGTCATACGGCTCGGTCTAACCGCAGGTCTTCCTTCGTGGTACCTCTGATACGATAGGATCGGCCGTATGTGCAATCACTCGCACCGTGTAAAGCACAGGGTCTAACCTGCATAATGAACACCTGGACTGCTCAGTTCAGATTTCTCTGTCTAACACTCGAGTCTAAAGAGGCTCCTTCTTCTCGTCAGTCTAAAGGCTCTACGCGTTCTAACATCTGTGGATATTGCACCGAGACTGCCCGCGTCTGATCCAAGTCTGCCCACGTCTAGTCCAAGTCTGGCCG
This sequence comes from Pythium dissotocum, assembly GCA_023336355.1. Taxonomy (NCBI): domain Eukaryota; phylum Oomycota; class Peronosporomycetes; order Pythiales; family Pythiaceae; genus Pythium; species Pythium dissotocum. The sequence goes on along the minus strand of JAADWY010001000.1, from coordinate 10,801 downwards.
AGACTGAACCAAGTCTTGCCACGTCTTCGCTGGATGACAGTGACATGGCCATCGGGACTGTGGCGACTTCACCATCCGAACCGTTCACGATTCCAACAGCAACTCGGGCTGGCCGACCAGCCATGCACCCAACCCAAAAGAAGAAAGCCCACAAAGCCAAGATTGTTCAAACGAAGCAGCGGATGAGCGAGTTTTCGAACGACGACGAGATCAATCTGCAGTCTTTGAGTCGCGTGTTACACGGCCCCGTCTCTCTCCAGGCTTCAAACGCTCATCTGCGGCGTTACGCGGTTACAACTTGTCCTGGTAACGCTCGACCCTCCGTCACGCTCTTGGGAAACACCGGAGCCGATCTACGGAGCATCAAAGAGATCCTACCGGCCGTGTTCATCGCAAAGCTGCATGATCAAGCCAACAAGTTCCGCGATCGCTACAAAGTCTCCGCAGCCCGGGCCGTTGACGTGAGCAAACGGTGCACGTACAAGAAGGGTGCCTACACCGCTGAAGCTCTGGCCGTTATGATGAAATGGCATCGTGCCATCGAGAAGCTGGATCAAGTCGAGGCTGCTCTCTCGTGGCTGGCTCAATTCCAGCAGAATCGCTTTGTCCCAGACGGGCACTTCACAGACATCGATATTTTAGTGGAAGAAGTGAGAGATCGCATCGTGAACCTGAACGTTCTCGGCGAAGAGGCGTGCATTCTGGACTTTGCGAACAAGGGCCAGCTGGACGACGAAGCCATGCGTCGAGGCATGGCTTGGCTGGCCACGCGTCTCCACATCCATCCCGTCAACGTTCTGGGGGCCTCAATGCCATGGAGCGAGTCGAAGGCGGAGATTCTCAAGTCCTCTGGCGCCTTCTCTGAATACGGCCTTCACGTCGTCGCAGTTCACATCCCAGGTCTCGACCATTGGTGTGGTGCCGTCGTTCAAGTGGAGTATACAGGCGTTGGCGTTGTCCTGTTTGATCCGTACTCTGCTCACATCGACGAGCTCAAACGCCATGTCAAGAAACTCGTCGACCCTTGGTGTGACAAGTACAACGTAAAGGTCTCCTGTCCTTTTGATCAGCTCGACAACTACAACTGCGGAGTCTACGTTCTGATGGCCATGGAATTTCTTTGCCGTGGAGTTTGGGACGACCGGTATAACAGCCGTGAGGCAGTGCTGTTCTTTCGTTACAGATACATGGCACACCTACTTGCAGAATAGGCAAGAGCTACATATATTGACGTTATCCTTGATTAGAAATGAGTGTCAAGATGTCCATATTCATATACAAAGCCACTCCAGCCAGATATTCGAGTGGACCGATACATCGTCGTGCTCAGTCGTCCGTGAATCCTTCCAAGTCACGTGGTCGCGTCTGACCGCGTCTGGCATGCCCACATAGGCTGACCAAGTCTGACCACGTCTGCCCCAGTTCCTGGACTCCTCGCAAAGTAACGCGGAGTCCGAGCGCGGGAAATGAGTGGTGGGGGTGGCACGAAGGCTTGGCCTAGCGTGCCGCCCCGCCCGATTTTAAGAAAGTTGGAAAACTTCCTACCTTCACTCCTTGCAGCCGGGACTGATTTTGCGCAGTCATCATTGGTGCGTGTACACCAGACGTGGCAGACGTGGCAACAGACGTGGCCAAACTCGGTCAAAAAGGCGACTTTCTCTTTTCCAGACGTGGCCAATAGCCTCGTCCTTTCAACAAGTATCGGGATAGCGCTACTGAAGCGCATTCAGTGATGGAGGATGTACGCGTAAAGAAGCTGCAAAAACTAATATGGATACGAAGACCTGGCCCGTGAATCACAGTTCCATTTCTTCTCAGCATTAGCAAACCAGGTCAGAGTGACAATGAACGAAGCGGAGCTGGCGGCTTTCTCTGATCACTGCCAATAATGCTGCGTAGAATGGATATTTCGGAAGAGAGCTCACTTTATGCGGCAGCGACGTCAGCTGTCGCGATGGCCGAGTCGCGACTAGAAGATTCTACAAGCAAATACTATAGCTCGAGCTTACGCCGCTTTGCTGAGTTCTGCGAAGGTGCCGGCTATCCAGATCCGAGAAAGACCCGATGCCGGGAGCTCCCCAGTGTTATTGCTGCGTTTATCCATCGTTTTTCGGGGGAGAACAAGACCCAATGGCCGGCCGAAAAGTTGCGTGCAGCTGTTTCGTGGCATTACACGACCGCGACAATGTTAGCCAGCGGTCATCCACATGATGGGAACTGCGTGGTGCGTGGAAATCCTGCTAAGTCACCGATGATTCCGAACATTATATCGGCCAAAACAAGCAGAAGAAGCGTTCCCGTACTCCAAGGCGTGCATCGCCAATGACTCTCCGTATGCTGACGAAGATGCTCACGTACCTGGAGAACGGCGGCGTCTTCAGCAAGACTATGAGCCTGTGGTTTTCAGCCGTGTCATCACTGTGTTTATACGTGATGTGCGGAATCAACGAAGTGTTTCAGCTTAAGTACGGATACATTCATCTCGGCCACGAACGATCAAGCAAGCAAGTCCCAGGCGAGACCATTCGGTACGGCTGCTTCACGCTACGCAACCGCAAGACCGACCACGACTCTTCGGCAAGTTGTAACTAACGTTACAGCTTGCACTTCCTTCCAAAAGAAGAGCAAGCAGCAGAAGCATTATCACACTTGGAGCGGTGGTTTTCGTACGCATCCTCGACCCTCCGTCATCACTGGGCACCAAGGGACTACGCATTTCCAGCCCTGCTACATCGCGCTGTTCTGCAAAAAAGGCTAAGGTCAAGGACATGTCGAGCGAGAAAAATGAGCTGACCTCAGGTCGTTCAAGAAAGTCGGAGTGAAATGGGATCGCCAATGTCGGACAACAACTTTATTCAGATTGTTAACATCGTGGCAGTCGCTAGTGAGACGAATCGTGGTGTTCTAGGAGACGAGATCTGGTTTAAAACCCACTCTTTCAGGCGAGGTGGCGCACAGTACCGGTTCATGTTCGCGCCGCACCCCAGGCGATGGTCGCTCAAGATGGCGAAGTGGTGGGGCGGTTGGAGCATACACGAGCAGAGTGAGACGCTTGTGCGTTACCTACTCGACGACGTGATCCACCGCGAAGAGCATCAGCTTGGTGACGCATTGGCTCCAGATTTCAGTGATGGCGTCAGCCCGCCGTCGGATGTCCCACTCGCCGTCACCCTCACCAACTTCAAGACCCTGATTGTTCATACCATTCGAGACGCCTTCTCAGTTTGCACCGTCGCGTCTCCTGGCGCTTCAACGCCGCCCCCCACCAGTTCCGACTCATCCTGACGTGATCAATGGTGTTGATGAGCAGCAAAAGACGTCCGAGTTGTCAGAAGCCCGAACATGACACGACTACGTACACCAGTACTGGAAGAGCGATCCTAGTCGGCACCAGTCCGTGCAGGTGTGGACGTGTTGTCTCACGAGAAGAAGATCCACAAATCGAGATTGTCGAAGATGCGACTGATTGCAGAATATGTTCGCACCATATTAAACGATGATTTAGATACGTTCAAGGCGGCGGCAACGGCGGCGATCGGAGATCTCACCATCAACAAGCTCTGTGCGCATATTCGCCAAGTGCGGGTCAATGATGCGTAATGTAAATTTCAATATTGAATATGAAGTGATGTGTGACAAAGCAAACAAACCGAACAATGCTTTGCTTACGAAGCCGATATCAACAGACGTCCTAAATAGGCAGCCAGCCCAGTTGCTTCACAACCGCACATCTATGCGGACTACCTAAATAGACAGCCAGCCCAGTTGCTTCACAATCGCACATCTGTGCAGACTACCTGATTCGGCAATCAGCAGAGTACTGAAAATCCACCTGACACAACGCGTCTCCTCCACAAGTAATAACCCCCTTCTTACCACAAACACCTCAGCGATACCTCCAGCTTCCCCACGTTTTCTTCAAGGCTCACTTCCTAGAAGTGCATCAAGCCCAATCCATCCAGTAGTCAAGTCGGCACGGACACAACAGCCCACTTCTGCAGGTCTCAGTGTCTCTTGTCCGGGCACACCTCGCGTTCTTGGTGTTCGTCAAGGACCTCCTCGACATGCCGCTTGCCGCAGCATACGCGCGAAAGCGCGATCTCCAAGGCGTTGACTCCGATTGGCTCCTGAAGTGTTACGAAGTGGTCATCTCTAAGCGCAGCGGAACAAGCTTCGCGGATTCAGGAAACACCAGACCCGTCATTCTCATCACCCGTGGACTCTGTGATCATTGACGAGCGTGTTGCAAAGAAGCCAATGTTGGTGCAACTCGAGCCGCTCGCAAGTAGAAGGCGACGAGACTATCCTCCGAACGAGAGTCTGCACCGGTCGCGGTACTGCGTGAGATGAAGCGGAGCTTGCGCTGATGAAGGCACAATAGACGCTGTCAAAGGATCGCATGTACGGAGCAATTGCTGCGTGTAATCTCGCGTGCAAGACTATCGATGTCGATGGCATGTTTACAGCTCTCGAGACATTTTGTGGGTGTGGCACGTCTGTCATTGTGGCGCTTCCTGAATCAAAGCGAGAAGCCACGGCTTGTCGTATTCTTAAAGACGGCGTTCACGACGGGGATGTACGTGTTGACGTACTCATTGCCAGCGACACGCATTGTTTCGATCCGGTTGTTCGCCGTCCATCGAGTCACTGGATTCACTTCTTTCGATTTGACGCGCACATCACGTAGTATTCGTCGACAGTGGCAGGCATTACATCGACCCAGATAAGCATGTGACAGTGCAGAGATCCAGTTGAGCTCTGAGATTCCGTAGCGGCATTGAATGCCTTTGTCGTTCCGAAGAGACCTGGCTCGGCGCGTGTGCAGCCCTTCTCCAAATCCCAATTCAGGACGCTCTCGATGAAAGCGGTCAGTACAACGTCGTAGCTCCTATCAGGCAATAGCTACTACGTCAGGTCGTGACCATGGCATCAAACACAGAGGTTGTGTCGATCATTTTTTAGACCGAGTCACAAGCTGAGTCACAGTACAAAAGTCAAGCTTGTTGTGATTCAATCGAAAACCGTCACGAAGAAAAGTGCTAGGTGAAGTGAGTCCGTACCAAAATAGTCCGTACCATTTCGTTGAGCAAACTGTGTCACTTGGAGTCAGAGTCAACGCAAGTCAATCCGAGTCAAAAGGAAAACGTGTTATTTCGTGTTGCTTTCTACCATTCTTTACAGCCTGTATGTGTGCCTGGAATTTAGCGGATGCACGCGCACGAACTGCTCCACGAGTGATTCGTCGGTTGTCGTTGCGAGCAACTGGGACTGGAGGACTAGCAGAGGCCACGACCGGTAGCTGTACCGGCGCCACAGCATCAACTGCAGGGACGATTGCTAGTGTCTCTTGCGCTTCTTCTTCGCCGTCGTCGTCGCTCTTCTCGCCGCTGCTGTCATCATCACCAGCGGCTTCGTCCTCCCCTTGGCGAGGGTCTACCATGTCCTCGTCTTCGTCGTCTTCCTCTTCCTCTTCTCCTTCCTGGTCTTCAAGTGCACGCGCTGTTGGAGCCTCGGTAGGCTCCGACTCTTCTTGAGGGATGGCAACGCCGAGCTTCTCGGCAACAAGCGCTCCATGCGCTCCACGCGCTGCACCAGGCCATCATCCACCACCTCATCCGCCGTAGTTTCGAGCATAGTTATATCCCACTCGACACCTGTACCTTTCAAATGCTGTTCTTACATGTGATTGCGGAACCCACCAAACGTCAGCTTTTTGTCGCACGGCTTGTCCACAAACGTGCCGTCCACGTTCTTCTTCGGGACGAGATGCAGGCAGCGGTACGTCTTCCCCGCGCGCGCTTGCTGCGCATGCACCTTCTTGGACTTGCCTTTCTTCGGCATCTTCCTGTTTTGCTTTCGCTTCTTTGCAATCCAAGCTCAAAGGACCCCACATCTTTTTACACTTTACGAACGTAAATACGCTGCAAGCGTAAAAAAGATAATTTATGTTAAACCATGTTAACTATATCTGTGTTATTTCGTGTTAACCCCTCGAACCCCAAGGATTTGGCGGATTACTATATTACATATGTTGTATCATACAACATGCTACTTGTTTTTTTTTTCTATTGGTAACATAAAAAGCCTCGAGGTTAGTCACAAACTATCAACCAGTCAGAAATCCGCATATGGGAATAAAGTACCTCCCCTACGACCTTTCACGGCGGTGTCAGACTGTGTTAATTCGGGTTCCACTCCCCGTCGAATGAGTTAAAACATGTTAAGGCGGGTTAATTTTCATTTAGGGTTCAAATCAGTTCATTACCCTAATCGCGATATACACAACCTGTTTTTCCTATTTTGAGCGAAAAACAGCTTGTTTCTACTGTGATTTTTTGTGACTCAATGTCACCAATGTCACAACTCGCCTGCTGACATAGCAACAGCACTTACTTCGCGCAGGCATACGGGTTTGCCGTCGCAATTTGACCCAGCTGAGCTCTAGAGAAGTCAACACAGTCGCGCACACCGCTTTCTAACTCAGCAAAGACACCGAGTCTGACATTGCTCCAGACAGATAAGCGATTGAAAACGTGCTCGAGCTGTCTGGGGAGAGAGTGAAGAATATCGTCCGCTACCCCAATCTGAGCTGCATCCAAAATAGATAGGCTCGGTCGCTTGAGCACTCTTCGCTAGATCCCCAGAAGGAGCGCATTCCGGCTGAATCGGAGGCACACAGTTGGCTCGCTCGCTCGTCGAATGGAGGTAGGTCTTGAACGGAACCCGTTTGCGTCAGTGCATCCATTCGACGCTTTTGGTAATTCACGTAAGCTTCAAGACTCTCACGCGAAACCCCGGCTGCCATTTCCATTGATCCTGGCGCCACTTCAGCCTTGATGTACACGGCTTGCAGTGTGTTGTGTCTTGCGATCACATCAAAAGCGACCAGCGGGAACGAACGATGCTCGTGTTTTCGTGATGACAGTCTCAAGCAGTACTTGACAAACTCGATGAGACTAATTGGGATCCGCCGCGATTCGTCGAGTCCACCCCGCCCATAGGGGAAGAGGTGACAAAACGAATGCGTCCAGAATGCCGGATCGAAATCAGAAAGCAGACTTGACGAGCGGAACACGACCACCTCCTTCTTTCCAAGTGCGACTTGAACACCAGCAATGTCATCAATCGATCTAAAATTGCTGTCTGCAACTTGATGACAGGCTTCATCTTGCTCCGCGACTGCTTCGTGTGCGGGGGCAGGGGCATTGATTGTGGCGCCAAGTTGCTTCGTCGAGGACCCGAATACCATCTTCAACAATGCTATCTTCCCCACTATGCGCTGGAGCTCGGTACAAGTAAATTCGTCCCGTGATGTGATGACGACGTGTGTTGGCGAGCTCGCGACGGATGTCTCCCACCCTGCACGCTCCTCAACTTGAGTGCAGACGTGGTTGTTTGAGCGATACCAGTCCAGTTGTTCTCTCAACTGGGGAACACGCACGTCCTACTGCTTGCGTACGGCTGCAAGATACACTTCCCGTTGCTTGATGTGATGGCGACTGGTGACAATAGTATCCCAGTTAACTTGACATGAAAAGCTGACGCGTCGTAGTGTGTGACCAGACCAATGGGCAGATTTGGAGGTGGTTTCAGACGGTTCGCCATCACAGCCAACAAAGTTGCACAGGAATCGACCTCGGCCAACTTCAATTAACCAGCTGGGTGATAACAGTCACACACACAGCACACGCCTTCCTTGATCGCCGCCGCCGATAGCCGCTTGACACACCGATCAAGTTCACGCAGCTTTGTGTCCTGGATGCTTCGAAGATGCTTTTCCATGGCTGTGACGATGCCCTCGGCGCTGTCGGTGCGCAGTCGCACTAGACGCCGTTATGATGCTGCAAGTGCTTCAAGGCGCTCTATGTCTGTCATCGACGCGTGGATGGCGCGCTTGCAAGGGCGAGAGCGTTCTTGAACGGTTACCCGTGTTGACTCCACTCAAGAAGCACAACGTGGGGAGGCCATCCTCGTTCGTGAAGCCACGCAACGGCACTCTCTTTGCTGGGCTCGGTCCGGGAAAGGGTATCCGTTCATTGCTATCAATATACCAAGTGGGCTAGAGGAATATGGGCCATCTCAGCAGCCAGCACACTTAGGAGGCCGATACGTAATTTGAAGTTCTGGGTGAAAATTTAGCCCATTGCGTGCGAGGATATCTGCACGTGGATTGCTATCGTTCGACGCCGCTGCGATTCCAACAACGCTTTGCGAATGCAGCTCCTAGGGTCCATTTGGCTTTTCATTTTCCATTTTTGCACAACAAACGGCAATGACCCTCCTTGACGATCTCCAGCGTGACATCGAAAACGAACGTGTCCGTGTCAACGAGGTCGGAACCCGTCGCCCTCGCGTGGACGAGCATGCCCAAGATGTGGTGGTGATTCTCACGAACGTTCAAAACCCCGCGCGTCCTTTCTTTGGACATGTTCATTGCGTAATGTGAGACATTTCGCGGTGGCATGGTGCTGTGGCTGGAAGACGCAGACATTGTCGCGCTCTTGCCCGAGATGAAAGCCACGCTGCCAAAACGGGGCCATGAGTTCAAGGCGAAGTATCTGTTCAAGTTGTCGCTCTGGAGCAGACAGCCATCATCGTCAGCCCCCCAGCCGCTGAGATCCCAGATAGGGCTGAGATCTTCGTCCCTTGTGTGACGGGCATCAACTTGTATCATGGCCTCGCCCAAGGAAACGCCAATCGAGTCGACTTAGTGACAGTCGTGACTGATGGTGTCTCAGATAGTGACACTGCAGGACCCAACACGACGGTTGAGCTGGGAACTGGCTCTGGTGATGACGTCAGCACTACCACCAACGCGAACCCTATAGGCGACGAGGGCAAGGTCACCGCCAATGCGATTACTCGGGCTAGTACAAGCGCGGCTACCACGCGTAGCGACTGGGCTGCTGACGATGATGCCAAGCCTCTCACTGAAAGTCACGTCGCCAGAACCGGTGGATGCGGATAACGGAGAGAACGAAGAAGCCAAGCCTGCAACGCCCCCTCAGACAGAGAAGGCAGGATTGGGCGAGAGTCCAGTCATGACGGCAACCCCGAAGAAGCGTGGAAACGTCGAGAGCCCAGAAGTGAAAATGGCGAGCGAGGGAAGATGACGAACAAGGGCATGAAGAAGCAACGCTGTGAGTGATGAGCGGACTCGTTCTAAGCCCAACCTTGTGTCCAACCTCAGGCTGAGTAGGTCATAGTACGTATTTTGTAGTTTGGTAAACTCGGTAAGTCTCAGGATGGCCAAGTCATTTTCCCCTGTGTTATTTGCGTTCCATCTACATTTTTCTTCACTTATTCCGACACTACCGTGCTCTTGCCATGAACCTCGAGCTGGGCCAGATGATGCGCAAGTGCTGTGTCGCGAAGCAACTGAAAAATCAAGGGCGAGGCGTAGATCGCTTGACGTTCAGTCGTGTCGACAACAAACACTTCTTGGGGATTGGCTCGTAGACGCGTCTCCTCTCGCGCCCCGAAGACTGACTTGGATGATATCACGGTCTCGTTGAATTGGAAACCCGAAACTCCAACACGCTGCTACACCTGGGGCCTCACAATACACCCAGGACCGACGCACAAGTCGATTTACACTGCCTTCTTCACTTAGAGGACTGCCGACGCCTCACGCACTTCTGCCTCGGTGGGACTGACTGAGTGGTCAAACGCACTGACTGAGTGGTCCAACTCACTGAGATGTCGATGCAGGGCGGCTACACGTGTCACTTGGTGGTCAATATCGTACCGTACTTGGTGCTGTAGGTAGATCGCTAGTGTTGCTTGTTGCTTTAGATGGACTTGGACTTGCTCGAAAGGGGGAAAATTCTGAACTCTGTTCCCTGGAACGTGTGGCGAGTTGTTCCCTCCACCGTTCCGGGTTATTGGGTGTTTGACACCCAGGGTCTTCAATTGAGACCGCCTACACTACTCCTACTCCTACTGTTTTTCTGTTATCTGTTCTGACTAGAGATGCTCCCTACTGAGTGGTCAAGCTCTCTACTCAACCCCACACTTCTTGGTTAAAATCGGCCACACCCAGTCGTCCTTGATCACCTCCGACGCAAATCCAAGCACTTCACCACAGCTGCATCGAGACCGGCCACTACATCGATCTTACTACTAGTATTCTCTGACGGTGAACTCTAACGGCCAATCTTGAGGTGACACGGATTTTGCACCAGCCTATCTTCCACCAGTCCATCTTGGAGGTTGACGGATTTTGATGCACTCGCATCTGGGAGGTGATGCGAGGTGACGCGAATGTTGGACCAGTTCCATTCGTGGAGGTGACGCGAACGTTGAACTAGGCCGACTGGAGCAACATTCACGACTGAATATGCTTTGTCAATGGTTTTTGATTGGGGAATTCCCAAAATGCGGCCGTCTTTTCAAACTAATGACCAAAAGTGGCCGTTGGATTCCTTATTTGGCAACTCGTGGCAACTGAGACTACAAGACAGATGGACCATGCACCCTTCCTACCCAGTGCACATTGCTAACCATACAGTCAAATGCTACCATGCCAGCACTATCAAGCTCCCAAACTTGTGCATTGGGCAGTGAGAGTGAGGTTCCCATACGCAGGCTTGTTCAGAACGGTATCGCAGTACTCTAGGTGCGAAAGGAACACTCGGTACAGGAGGTGCTCATGGTATGAAAGGTGTACTCCGTGAGGATCTTGGGTATGCATTGGGACAAGGGTACGTAAGGGTTATGGTGCATGTGGTGTGTCGGTCAATCGGACGCCACAAGGGAATCCAACGGCCCCTTTTGGTCTTTGAAAAGACGGCCACATTTT
>JAADWY010000999.1:0-11143 GCA_023336355.1 Pythium dissotocum | reverse complement strand
GCTGGCCTTCTGCCTCGGGAGAAGAGCATCAGTGATCTCCTTCCACTTCGGGTTGCACGTCATCGTGATGAACAGGTCTGGCTTGCCCATCTTTCGTACAATGGCCATGGCATCTTGGTACAGACTCTGCATGTAGCGAGGGCCACCGGTGAACGAAGGCGGAAGGATCACCATGCGCCCGGCTGGAGCTACGTCCTCACCACTGACTTGATCGAGTAGACCTTGATAGAGATTCGCTCGCAGCTGAGACTGGTTGTGTTGAATCCACATCAGCCTGGACTCCTCGATCTTGGCGTACGGGTCGACAACGTCTTCTGCGTGAGCCGCCCAGATAGATGAAGAACTCGACACGACTCTCGGACCATGAGATGGTAGCAGTAGAACTGGTTCAGCGTTGCACCTGTCCTCTCTTTCGTCGACAAACTCCAGCCCTGACTGCCGAATGGGAACAGCAACACGAAGTGTAGAGGATCGTAGTTGCCGCTGAGCTGACTGGCGTACTGAAGACCGCCGCTATGCTTGCGCAAGATGATGTTACGCCTGCCACTCCCGTCTTCACCGTCGCCTAGCAGCAGGACAGCCACTTCAGATCCCGTGGGAGTGTCGTACTGCCGGTTTGGCTGCGCATGTTCACCGACGATGAGCTCGAATGTCTGCGTTGGCGCACTGCGGATGAAGGCTTCGTTGTTCATCATGAACAGACGCACGTACGGGTTTGATCGCTGGAACTCGTCATGAAGTGTCGCCAGCACTGACCGGTCGAGATGCGGGAAGATCTCGTTGCGCCGAATGAGCTGGTAGTCTGTGTCGTAGATGTAGATCTGCGCGAAGGCTGCGTTGTGGCCCTCGGCAGGAAGAAGACCATCGGAGATCAGGTGGTACACAGACCCTTGGATGCGATACGTGTAGACACCGGCACGGCCGTCAGCCAGCGTACGATCGAAGATTGCACCACTCGAGGTGAATCCAAACGCAGAGTTGTACGCACGGATGTTGTCTCGAAAGTGAGTAGCCTCGGCTGAATCCCCTTCAAGCAGACACACGATGGAAGACGGCGGGTCCGGGAAGACAGGCAGTTGCAGACGACCGTTCCTGCAACAGAGCTCGGGGTTGCGCATGGTCGAGCGTGGCTTTCGCTCCTCGATCCACATCTTGACACCACACGAAGTGCACGTAGCCGTCATCCCACCTAGTGAGTGCTCGCGCACGCTCGGGTTGTAGCGAGTTGCAGCAAGTAGCGTAGCAGGAGCTACGGGGCGGACACTGCGTCGTTGTGACCGAGATGGAGGTTCGTCTAGGCGAAGCGAAGTTGTTGGACGCGAAGCGACACCACTCGTAGAAGCTCCGGCACTGGCGTCCTCAAGAACCGTTGCGAGCAGCTCACGGGCGACTGGGTGGGTAGCCACAACCTCAGCAATCTCACTCTCCTTGTGCTCACTGTCGAACCACCACCGACGCGCGTCGAACGGAACGGAGATGTTGGTACTGGGGTGATCATATACGTTTTAGAAGAGGCTTCATGATTGTTTACGGCTTTATGAGGCAATTAATAGAGAGATGGTCGAGTCATTGGACATTGGTATGTTTTGAATTCAGTGGTGTTTCGTGTTACGTTGGTGAGCTAGCATCTTATCATGAGTCATGGTTGGTGCGGTGCTCTCGTTCTGGGCAGGTCAAGAATGAGTCGATGCTTTGCTTTGGATGATGGTGACCTGCCTGCAAAGCCCAGGTCTTTTACTGTCCTAAATGTCCAATCAAATAGGATTGCATACAAACACCAAGTCTTTGTATCCACGTTTGACCCTAAACCGAAGGAGTTTAGGATATGTCGGGATATTTTTTAGAACGTAGGATTCGTCGTCGAATGGTCACTCGCCGGAAAAGAGGAATGCTGACCGAATCACACCACGCGGCCCCAAGCATAAGGAGGACCGAGAAACTGGACTATACAATGAGGATGCCGAGCGCGCGGAGCACACAGGGCAGCGCAGTGTCGCTCATGGCCGTGCGGTCGGCAATGTCGTCGAACTGGAAGTCCGCCTCTTTCTTCTGTGGTTCAAGTACGAGTTAGTCGACGCTTCTAATGAAGCGGAAGCCTATCATGACGCACGTGGAAGCGCTGGTAGAGCAGCGACGGCACGAGCTGCGCGCGCTTGAGGAAGAAGACTCTGGATCCGCGGCTCTCACGCGAGTCGTCAAACGCTGGGAACGTGTCCACGAGCTGCGAGTTGCTGGACAAGATGTGCGACGCTGGACTTGGCCTGGGGGTCGTCCTTGGGACGGAGATTCGCCAAGACGAATGCACCAAAATATCGCGCCGAAGTCGCTGTAGCCGCTCTGCTTGGGTTCGTGTTTCCTCTACAGTTGATACTTGCGATCAGCTTGATCGTCGTGAGCTCACTGCGAATCATGTCATGCATAGGACCTGGAGACAGTCAGTCGTACGTGGTCTGCCGCTATGGTGGCCTGGGCTTCGCCACTGCTCCTTCCAAGCTCAGCCGCTGCTGGACGACCGTGCGCGAAGCCATTAAACCCGCGGCTCTCCAGAGTGTCAAGGTCTCGCGTACCACGCTGTGGTTTCCCACAGGACCCGAATATAGCGATGGAGCTGCTCAAACTCTTCGAAACGGCAGCAGTGAACCCACCTGAAGGCGAGAATGACCAAGGCGCCGCCCTCAAACACTTCGTGGTGCTATCGAGTGTGTTCACATGGAGCAAGAACGGAGTCTTCACGAGCCTGAAAGAGCAGCGCGACCACAGCCAAGATGAATACAAGACGGTAAAATAGCAGCGCGAGTAAGCCGACCTCAAGACCGCCAAGTCCTGGATCTAAAGTGCGTACCGTGCAAACGCAATCGAGACCTGAGTCGTCGAGGCAGGTCTTCTGTACAGCGGCGTGCAGTCCACTCTGCTGCCGCTCTTCCGCAATGCGTGGACGTTCCCCGACCCTGAGTTTCTCGTGCAGGTGCTCTCTGCTACACGAGCGAATCGTGGCGAGAAACTGGTGCCGATGGTCAGCGTCTACGACCCAGTCACGCTCATGGCGAAGCTCCCAATCGAGTCGTCGCTTACGAAAAACCACGCCATCGCCGTGGACATCCTGAACCAGAGCACGGCGTTGCGTTGCATTTGCGTGGGAGTGAGCACGCTACTTGGAAACGGGAAGATTCGCGACCCGCCGACTGAAGAGGAGGAGGAGGAGGCGACGTGTACTTCGAAGGCCACCGTGAATCGTCGGTGGCGGCGGCGCTCGTGCCAACGTGACGCTCAGGCTGCTCGCCAACGTGGCTTTCTATGTTGAGGACGTCATCAAGTCGATAGAACTACGTCCGTGCAAGTTAGTCCCAGCGTCTAGTGGCATCGCTCAGTCTTCCATATCGCTGTAAGTGACAATTAACGAGAGGTGACCGGGTCACTGGGAATGGCTATGCTTTGAATTTAATGGGTTTGCTTTTAACGTTGGTGAGCTAGCATCGCGGCCACTCAGAGATCATGGTCTAAGTCGATGCTTCGTAAGCGGCGTCAAAAGTCGCTGCGACCAAGCCGAGGTCGGACAGATCTTTGGCGAGAAGCTCGAGAATAAGGCGTCGCGCTTCACGTGACGGAACGTGCGCCTCAAGATACGCATTCAGCTTCTGCTGTCGATGATCGCGATGGATGCTCTTGAGCTGATCAGTGCATTCGGTGTTGCTGCCGTTCACCACGCTCTTGGCGCACGTACGCACGTACTTGCCCATCGCCTTGGCGTTGGTGTCGCTGAAGGCAAGGCAGCAAGCGCAGAACTGGCGAGAGCACGTCACGTTTGAGCACGACACCGACATACAATCTTCGAAATCGAAGAACGCACTATGGCAGGCGGGCACTTCAGCGTGAGGATCCGGTCGCGAATGAAGTGAGCGTGGTGATCCACATTCTGCGTGAAGGCGAATCGTCCGTCAGCACAGGCGATGCCTTGATGGCTCGGTGCTACTGAGCCAGTGGTTTCTAAGCACTCCAAGCAGTAAGAGCCTCTGCAGCTCTCGCACGTTGGATGAAGGATGTCTGGTGTGCGATCGTCGAGATCACTCTTCTGACGGCGAAGGATCTGGTTGCAGCCAGGCAGCGGACATACTGCATACTCACCCAGGTGATCAGCGACGTAGTCGAACACTGCCAATTCCACCAGAGCCTGCACGTCAGGCATGATCTTGATAATACCTTGGACGTGGAGTTCTCGGCCGCACCCTGCTGCAGGGCATTGTAGCGGTAGTTTGCTTGACGCGGTGACGCCGAGTCGGATACACGGCAGACACGCCGTATGCTCGCAAGCCCTGAAGGTGATAGACTGCGGATCCGCTAACTCCTTGCATACACAGCAGTCTTCGTGAGGTCGTCGCGTCATGCAGAGCTGCTTGATTCTGGTGATCAACTTGAGTCTCTCTTGCTTCTCACCGTAGATCCAAATAACTCGCTGCTTCAGGTTCTCTCGGCAACACGACGTGACGGAACCACTTTGGCTCGTTCTCGCCTGGGCTTTCAGATCCTCCATGAATTCCTTCCACTCGCTTGGCTTCTTGAACACTGTCGCCAATACCGGATCGACGAACGGTTCGCTGGTCAGCGTGGCTTCGAGCTTCACGCGAACTCGCTGTATGTTATCCAAAGAGTCACTTTTGAGTGTGAATTGCACGTGGGTTCTGGTGCCACTTGTGCGCTCCTCTCGCCAGGAGACACCATGGATTCGTGCAAACTGTTCGATGTCTGCAAGGTCCTTTCGGAAGCATTGCCACAGATCATCCGCCAGCGACGCACGAAACTGATACGCAACGCTGAGCCGAGGCAACTGCCCGAACGGGCTTTCGATTGTGGCCCAGAGCCCCGAGTCTGCGGCTTTTATCCTTGAGTCGGTCAAGCTCTTGCAGGTCGTCGAGCGCGACTGAGACGCTCGTTCGCTTGGAATCAGTCTCCTCATTCGAGACTAGCGCCTCGCCAGGTGCCAAGCACTCGGCCAAAGGCGCATACAGGTGACGACTTGACTCCGTAGATCTTGGGGCGGACTCGCCTTCGTGTCGCTCTATCACAGCATGCACAGCGTGTGGACGTAGACGCTGGACGAGGTTCGGCTCGTCCATAGTCTGGGGAAGTCCAGCATGAACGCGGGCCTGGAATCGGAGGGCGAGAGCTGCACTTGGGTCCATCGCTGCGATCTTGGTCTCATCGAAAACTTGGATACGCTTCGCCGATTTACCTTGGAATGTCACCGTCTTCAATGGCGGAAGCCATGGTTGCTTGATCTTTTTGTGCTGCTCACGCTGTCGTTTCGTGGGGCTCATCTCGTCATTGTCGATGAAACCAACAAGTCCAACCGTTGCCTTCTTTAGTACCGAAAACTGACCCGCCAGAAAACTCGACAGAAATACGTTGCGGCACTTGCGCTTGAAGACGTGAGGAGCGCACCGCCAGTCGCGGGTCCTAGTGCCCACGACATCGAAAGTAAGCCCGTGATCGTTGCACCAACGAATCCTGGCGGGCGCAATGCGACACGAGGCAACGCAGTATTCACTCCTTCAACCTTGAAGCAATCAAAGTGCCCATCAAGCGCTCCAAGAGCCTAAAAAACGGCTCCGGCTCGTCTTTGCTCTGCAGATGAAGCGTGATGCTCCGGAGCGCTGCAGATCCTGCTTCCGTTGTCGTTTTCGTCCTCGCATCGATGTCCACGGCCTCAACGACGTCCGTGGCCTTGCGGAGCACGTCTCCGAGCTCATGAATTTGTGATGCTGCGCGAAGCCACTCCGCTGTTTCGTTCTGGATCGCCGCTGTGATTCGCACGGACGAGACTTCTCCTCCAAGCAGCAAGTCTCTCACGGTAAAGCCCGGACCGATGATCGCGCGCGTCGAGCCCTTGTAGCTTAGCTCCTGTGTCATTCGAGGTCTGTTCGCGACGGCTTCCAACGCTACGAGCATCGCGTTTGCTTTCTCACTTTCCGCACTTTCCGCACTTTCCGAGCCGCCATTCGCAGGCAGTTGCTGCTCGTACTGCGGGCGCGCGTGGTACGCCTCGCTCATGTCGGCATCCACATCCTCGAGCCAGTCCAAGGTAAGTAGCTCGAGTTGCTCGAGCTCACTGCCGTTGAATGCCTCCAGTGCCGTGATGATCTCGCTGTTGCTCGCATCGGCCGTCGTATCCTCTTGCTCGCCGCGCTGGCGCTTGTTGAGCGTCGCTCCTTCCTCCTCCTCCTCCTCCTCCGTCGCCGCCGCCGCCGCCGCGTGCATTTGGCGCTTCTGCGCGCGTCGCTTGTGGTCGCGGCGCACGTACCAGGGCTCCGCTTCTCTTGCCGCTTCAGTGCCGTCGTTCTCCATGGGTTTTTTTTCGAACTGAAAAACGAAAATGCATGAGTTGCGAAAGAATGCATGTGGGTGCTTCAATACCTGTTGAAAATGATATCGATATAAACGGGAATACAGTCCAACTCACTTTTAGTCTAGCAGCCGCGGTTAGACGCCTTGGATCCTAAGACCGATGGAATCGACCTACGACCTACGACCTACGAACCCGTACTCGTTCCACACAGTCTTCCATAGCAGTGGGAACACGAGCCCCATGGACACACAGTGCCATCCAAGCTGATGACGGTGCCTTAACAACACAATGGGGACTGGCACCAAGCCGTGGTGATGGTCCAATTGCAGCAGCGGCGGCTGGTTCACGGCCCCGTATAGATGCACGCTCACGGATTGGAGGTCGTCCCGCAGCATATCCGCCGTGGCGCCCATAATGCGTTGGATGCGTGCTATTGTACTCGACAGCCGTATTGATACCAACGCTGTTTCAAATGGCAATTTCTCAAACTAGAAGAACATGACAAACACGAATCCGGTCTCAATCGATAGCAATTCATCTCGCACGCATAGTTTGTCAATCAAACTCCCCATTCATTCCGAAATCCGGCGCCATGAAGAAACTGACGGAAGAGGAGAGGGCCATGGTCATGAAGGCCTGTGAGTATTTCGTCGCTCTCAAGAAGCGAGGCTTCGCTGAACCCAAGAAGCGTCTCCGTCGCATGGTAGCTGAGTGCTTGGCGGTCAGTCCCGCATCGGTCTCGCGTGTATTGGCCTCCTACAAGCTCAGAACGGCGACTCTTCCCGAGCCGCTTCCAGCCATGGCGACCCACGGCCAGCCCAGTGCCTCGGAAACCTTCGGCGAAATTTTCATGGAGATGATCCGCGGGCGTAATTTACGCGGTTTCCTGACCACGGCGCACGATATCAGATCTGAGTTACAAAGACAGAGAGGTATTCGAATGACTCAACGGTAGCTCTAGCGACACAACGATAGTGCATACGATTTAGAAGGTAATGCATGGCTCCAAAATATCCATTCTTAAAGGTCTTAAAGATTGCGGGAAAATTCGGATCAGCGACCAGAAATACAGCTGTCCCACCATCTGGCGACGAACCCGATTGGGCCAATTTTGGAAGAAGGCACATTTTTTGTGATCTATCTCCGTCGCATTTGCGAAATCCGCATACGGTAGCCATAACAGTCGAAAGAGCGCATCCATGCGGTTCTGACACAGTTTTCGGAATTGCGATATCGCAAATACATGAAAAGAGACAGTCGATCAAAATTACGGTATCAATGACGCTGTCGGGTACAATAGACTGTGAGCATGTCGCTCAGGGTGAGTCGTGAATCCGACATACACAGAGGGTGATTTAGACTTGTGACGCTGGACATGCAGCTGGAGTGAGCGGCTACGGGGTACATGCTCACATCGACATCCCATACACACATGCACATACAGATACTGATGCAGAGACACATACGCGCGGACGCCCCGGTGGATGTCGATTGTACTGAACGTGTTGGGTTCTCGTTGGACGTGTGTTTTGCTGTGTGCCCGCGGTTTGATCCCGCCCATCAGGCTGTGTTGGAGTTAAATGGCTTAGCTCAGTACATCAGTGAACCCAAACCTGTTGTGGACCTGGTACACCTAATACCTGTCTGTATTTATATCCAGCGGACACCGCCACGGTGTGTCCTGCCAGAACTGATCAAGTGCGGCACTGAACTCAGTCACCCTAACAACTGTATCACATAAAGACATCAAGTGCTCAGTATGGAGAGCCCCACGCTCTCCATGCCGCTCAGACCCTGCCAGTCCTCCTGGCTTTCCTCTCCAAACTAATAACACACTCTGCAAGTTGCTCTTGCCTGTTCCAGTCTTCCCTGTTCATCCTCAAGTACGAAGACGCCATGGGCGGTCTCAACACGGTGCTTGACATCAGCTTCGACGATACGGTCGCTTCGGTCTTCCTCTTCAACGCGATGCCACCCGCGTGGGAGAGCGAGATGCGAATCTGGCGCGGCAACCGCGACATCCTACCGAACAAGGAGCTGAAGAGCAACCTTGAGTACTACGTGAACAAGAAACTCACGCATGAACGCTACGCGCTCGCTAAGGGTACGCCTGAAAGCGCTGAGACTCGCAATGAGCGAGCTTTCGTATCGACGGCTCCGGTCGAAGAGACCCAAGCACTTGCTGGTGTGGTCAACTGATAGCCGTATGTACTCGTACTGTGACCGTACGAACCACACGATGTCTACGTGCCGTGTGCTTAGCAAGGAGAAAACGAGCGCGTCGCCAGGTGACGAGGGAGAAGGGCGCCGCCCGCCGAAGCGCCGTGCTGCAAAGAAGGCCGAGGATGCGGTGACGCAGCAGAGTCTGGGATACAAAGCGCGCGCTTTTGAAGAAGATGAGGCCAGCAGTGACAGCGACTTCGAGTATCAGGCCGATGGTGACCAAGACGATGATGAGATGCTGCCCACGAGCCCATCACGTAATCAAGCGACATGCAAGAAGCAGAAGAAGGTGACGATCAAGAAAGCCAGCTCGCGTATCAAGTCGACGAAGAGATCGGCGAAGTGGTAATTCCGTAGCCCAGTGAGCCCAAACGCCACGTCGCCAGGAAGTCGGAGCGGTGGACGCAAATAGAAGAGGACTCGCTTTGGAAGGCACACGCGGAAGGCAAGGAGAAAGGGTGACTCGTCAATCGCAAATACCGAGCGTATCAGGAGGAGTGCGGATTGTACGGGTTTGATGATCGTGGTGATGAAGCGTTTCGACAGCGCCCGACCAAGTTGTGTGGAGCGACGCGTACGATTACTGGGTGGACGAACGCTGAACAGCGCATGGCGAAAGTTGCTTGGTCGAGTGAGCAAGGGGCCGCCGCTACGAGAGATACAAAGAAGAGGCCAAGCATTCGGCGTCGCCATTCACAGCTTCAAAGCCGTGAACGAGCAAGTAAGGAACCTCCCGACCGATGATTACGAGGCAGAACCTGAGATCAAGCAGGCGCTGAGGCTGAAGAGACGACACTGGCGAGCAGGTTCTGGACAGTGGAAGAAGATGATATCGTCCAGGAGTTCGTCGACAAGGGCAGTGAAGACACCCCAGCGCTTTGTGCCGAGTTGTGGCGGAGACTGCGAGCGAAACAGTCACCAGTGGCCTGTCAGCGATCCAGGCACGTTTCAGGTTGCTGAAGAAGCTCGACACCGTGAAAGCTCAGAAGGACGCTGCCGCGAAGGAGAATACGACTGCAGAAGAGGACGAGCCCGAATCCATGGGTGAAGATTACGACAGTGGTGTGACGGTCTACGACGAGGTTGAGCTCACCGATCAGGACCGGATCCAACGCTGGAAGACACTTCCCAGAAGATTCCCAGCTCAAGCCATTCTACGAGTACTACTTGGCGAAAAAGGACAAGTATGGAAGGACCAGTCTTCGAGCCACGAGTTCGCGTACAGTACGTCGACCCCGTCTGATGCCGCGCCAGCTACGTGAAGTGCTGTTCGGAGCGACCCTCTTACGTTCAGACGAGGTGGGATGGATCACGTTCTTGCGGGAGATGGGTGGAGCATACTACGGAGGATGTCGCGGAGATCACTGCTGTATGTGGTATCACGTTGATGGCAAGGAGATTTGCTACGGAGGACAGTGCCGTCATTGGGAGTACTTCGCGAAGAGGCAAGTTCACGTCGGCAACTTCGACCACCCCGATGATTATCGGCTGGCGCTGGCGTTGGCCACTCATCTCGAGGCGCGGAACGCGACGAACAACGACCGGCTTCAAGAACCAGAGAGTGACCTGCAGCTGAGCCTCACGGGATGCGCCATGGGTGATGAGATTGGCGACTCGTGGCCTGCGCAGGATGCTACCATGGCGGAGTCCGTAGAACATTTGTGGCCGCTGCTCGGGAGCCTGACTCAATCTTCTTGTACAGCAGCCAGGGTGAATACGTCACACGTTCAAGCCCTGGGACTATGGTGAGATTGGGTGGCGAGATGAGACTGGCGAGTTTGCGTGGCGAGGCTGGGGTCTGATGCTTCGGTGTCAGTTCATTGACGTCATTCTCGCGGCTACGTCGCTCACGGAAGTGAAGAGGCACGCACAAGGTTTGAGGTGGCGAACGTGTGCGAACGTGATGAATTACTCCCGTCGCTTTATCGCGATCGACAGGGCAACGGAGGCGACAATTCCTATCATGGGCGTCATTGCGCGGCGAGAAGGAACGAGGAAGAAGACGCTGACTGATAAAGACCAGTCCCGACTGCGAGACTCCGAGAAGCGGAAGGTAGCCAAAGAAGCGCTACATGTGCATCAGTACCAAGTCGTGAAAAGGGCGCTAGAGGAGCAGGGCGTACTGCTGGTATGTGGGCCTTACGGATGCGGCAAGACCAGCACGATCTCGTGGGTGAGCCGCCTTTACCGAGAGGTTTTCCGAACGAGAAGCTAGTCGTGGTATCGGAGACGAATGGAGCAATTGACGAGAATATGCATCGCCTGATCGATGAAGACCGTGTGAAACCGGAAGAGATGGTGCGACTCGGAGAGCTCAGCTTCGTCAATGGGAGTTGCGTCGTGAAGGAGAAGTACCGCGCATACTACTTGAGTGAGATCTTGCGGGAGCACCATCACAAACTCAAGGTCGAAGGGAATATTGTCGAAGATGCTCTGAAGAGAGAGATGGAGCGCAAGGAACGCGATGTGCTGGCTAAAGCGTGGATCTATGTGGCAACGCTGGCGCAGATGGGGAAGCCATACTACGCGCAGCTCCAAGTGCACGTCGTCATCAATGATGAAGGAGCTCAGACGCTGGAG
>JAADWY010000998.1:0-11164 GCA_023336355.1 Pythium dissotocum | reverse complement strand
GCCCTTCTCGGCCACTTCGTACTCGAGTCCCTGGCCCCACTTCTGGACGACGTCGTACAAGTGGACCTTGCGCAGCACGTTCCACAGCTCAGCGTCGTCCTTCTCGCGGAACGGATCCAAGTTCAGACGCAGCGAGCCGCTGAACAGCATTGGATCCTGAGGGATGATCGTGAGCTTGGCTCGCAGCGCGTGCAAAGGCAGCGTCGCAATGTCCACGCCATCGATGCACACGCGACCACTTGTCGTCTCCACCACGCGAAACAGCAGACTCATGAGCGAGGACTTACCGGAGCCCGTGCGGCCGCACACGCCAACCTTCTCACCACTCTGGGCCGAGAAGCTCACGTTCTGAAGCACGAGCTCGAGCTCTGGACGATATCGAAGACTCGCGTCTTGAAACACAATCGCCCCGTCAACTGGAATATCGAGGGTCTCTCCACTCAACGAATTGGCTGTCTGCTGCCGTTCTTCTTCACTGCGTAGCCCTTCGTAGTGAGCGATCCGCTCAAAGCTCGTCATGACGTTCTCTGTTTGAGTCGCCAGCACCGTCGCACGCTGGAACGCCGACGTGAGTTGCGCGGCGTACGTGAGTGCAAGCGCCGCCATTGTATTGCCGGCACTGTTTTGCATCAAGCTGCAGAGCATCGCGACGGCCATGATGATCGTCGCCACAAGCCAGTCCGTACGCATGGCAAACCACCACATCGAGCCTTGGTACGCAAGCGAGAAGGATGCATTGTGGTCCAGGATCCGCTCGCACTTGGCTTGCAACTGGGAAGCCGCATTGTGGACTCGTATCGTTGGAAGCCCCTGGAAGGTCTCACTTACGAGGTTCACGAATGGTGACCGCGTCACGCCGTCGAGACGCTTGAGCTCAGGGGCGGAACGCTGGAAGAAGCGAGCCACGAGTCGGAATACAATCATCAACGGCACAAACAGGACTAGGATCGACGGGTTCGTGGCGGCGCAGACAATGAGCGCTGCATCGATCTGGAAGACGTACACCAAGGCCCAGAGGCTCACGTACGGAAGCGGGCCGTCGACGTTGTCCAGATCACGCGAGAAGCGGTTCAGGATGCGGCCCAGCGGCGTCACGTCGAAGAACGTTGGGACTGGGGCGAGTAGCACCTTACGAGGATACCGCGCATGAAGATTCGACGAGCAACTGATGCAGATCTCTGTGAACCAGCAGCTTCGCAGCAGCACAAGGAACACCGCGGTGGCTACAAGTCCAATGTAGATAGCGAGCGCTGTGTGTGGTGAGAACTTGCTGTCTGGCTTGGTCCACTGGCTCAGCATCCAGTCGCACAGGAACAGCGCGACTTGAGAGACGAGGAACAATGCGATAACGGAGACCGTGGAGGCGACGGCGTTCCAGCCACAGAACCCCACGTACTGGAGGTACACGCTCACGCCCAGTGAGCCTTTGGCACGGTCCTCTTCCACCATAAGTGGCTTGGCCATTGGCATCGGCTTCTCATGCGAGGGCGTCAACGTAGTTGCTTGCAGCGTTTGTTGATGCGTTGGTGTTCGTTGGCTTGCCGTTCGTTCTTGCGCTGATGAATCCAACGATGGGATCATGTGACGAACTTCACCAAGTGTTCCATCGGCGACGATCCGGCCATTGTCCATGACGACGACACGGTCGGCATGCTGAAGCAAGTGGTAGTGGGTGTTTAACACGAGCACTCGGGCGTGGGACTTGGTCAAATCCACGATGGCGTTCTGAAAAACTGCGTTTGCGACGTGGACATCCAGCGCACTCAGTGGGTCGTCCATCACGAGCCGGCTCGTGGTGCCAGCGCTCTTGATAACGCGGTAAATCGCACGAGCAAGCACGACACGAGCGCGCTCGCCTCCACTCAGATTGCTGCCTCGCTCGCCGATCTCCGTCGCGTCGCCAGATTCCAACGCGGATACATCAAGACGAAGCTGACAGGCGTCGAGGACGTGGTTGTAGACCGTCTCGTCGAACGGCTCATCGAAGAGAATGTTCTCCCGAAGTGTCGTATGCTGGAGCCACGGTTCTTGGCTGGCAAACGCCACAGTTGCGTGTGGATTCATCACGCGAGAGCCCTTGGCGAGATCCATTTGGCCCAGAATGGCGTTGATGAGACTCGTCTTGCCATTGTCGACGCCTACAACGACAACCGTGAGTGTCGCATTGCGGATCGTCATCGAGATCTGTTGAAGAGCAGTCGTTGGAGGGTCCCCAGTGCCCGTAAACCACTGGAAATCCGCGTTGTTGATCGTCATCACAGCGTCTCCTGCTTCAGAAGGTGCATCTTTGGCTGATAGAGCTTGGATGTCGATAGGATGCTCCAGTAGAAAGCCACTGAGGCGTTGCAAAGCTGTCTTGGCCTCCGACATGGCGATCGCTGCATCGCCGAAGATACTAAGCGGCGTCTTGATGGCATTCGACAGCGCGACGACTGCAAACGCCGTCGCGACGTCCAACGTAACACGACCGAGAAGCCCCACGACCGCAAAGCACACAGCATTCACAAGCAATGGCGCCAGTGACACGACCACCGAGTTGTACACTCGCATCGCTGCGTAGCGACGCAGATAGTCGACTTCCTCTACACGCACGGCGTCGATCCGCGACTGGCACACGCCTTAACACTTCAGCAGCTTGATGCCCTGAAGCGTCTCGCTCATGAACTGCACGCGTCGGCTGCTTGGCTGGGCGATACGCTGACGATACAGTCCCATGGACCGCGACGTTGCGAGCACGAGTGAGGTGATGAGAACCACTGTGGCAGCGGCTGCGAGACCGACCTCGTAGCCCAACTGAACGCCGATGAGCCAGCACAGTGCGACCAGCATGAGCGGTGACAGCACAAGCCACAGGCCGATCGCGAACGCGTCCAGCACACGCTCACAGTCCACGCTCGTGAGCGTGAGTACGTCTCCGATACTGGAGCTGGATGTGCGAAGCCGCAGCAGTCTCCGATACACCGCGTTCAGCAGCACGAGTCTTGCGTTGCTGCCACTTCAAACGGACTGGAAGAGGCCGAAGTCGAACGCCGTGGCCCCTCAGAACAACGCGAGACCCAGGAGGCCAGCCAGCACGTACGGGTTGGAGAGTTGGGAGCTAGGCGTGGGATTTTGGCTCAACTGGAGCAGTAACGCCTTGATCAACAGTGGCTGAAGCAGTGCGAGGGCCGCGCTGGCCGTGTACACGACGGCGGCAGCACGAAGCGGCTTCCTTGTGGCGTGAACGAGTGCTCTGGCGAGGCGTTGGACATCGTCTGAGCTGGTGGTTTTGTCTGATGGTGGCTTGTTCCAAACGGACTCGAACTGTGGCCGAAGGGATTGGAGTTGGTCGTCCACAGGCAGCACCCACACATCGTTTTCTTGGATTGGCACGTTGTAGCCACGACGCAGCAGCGGCTGGATCCATTGAAGCGTTGTGCATGATAGAACACCAGCGCCGTCGAGTGGATGACGCTTGGTACTTGGCGTGGTGAGTTCATCTGCATCGTTCTTCTTGATTTCCTTGTCGTTTTCAGGACCGTGTACGATAACGCAAGGCGCTAAGGATCTTGGCTTGCGGAGTTCGGATAGCTTGGCCATGATTCATAAAGGTGAAGACTGGGCCATCGAGGAGTCCTCGACTGAAGTCGAAGCCACGACGGCCTTGAAGTTCGGTGCTGCGCCATCGTCTCGGCTCGTGATGGCAACTGGCCGATGCAGCTTCAAGCAGACGCCCGCTGTCAGTGTTCGTGATCTGGTTGGTCGAAGCTTGAGGACGGCTTGAGTCTCCTATAAACAGATCCTGAGCTCCAAGTGGACCGAATACAACATCCAAAATCACAATATTGCGGGTCAAATCCAGCTAACTCTTGTAAATAAAAACCTGTTTTCCGGTGATGGAGACCGTGACACCGACGTTCAACCACCTTCGACTTACTTACGGGCTCAAAGTCGTTGCCGACGCGATGTATTCTTCCAAGAACTGGTCCATGACGAGTAGCCAGCGCGTCATATTCTGGTGGAGTTTGTCGACGGCTCCTGGTGCCACAGGAAACTGCGGCGGGTGCTGCGCCATGTACATGCACAGCTTGAGCACGACGACTGTGCGGTTCGAATCGGGCAAGCAGATTTCGCTGGTTGTGTAGGCCGCGTGGACGTCCTTGTGGGTGCACTCGTGAGGACGGTACGGGTGCAAGTCGTCCACATCCACGCTGTCGATGGCCACGACACCGAGCGGCGAGCCATTCAGCGGCATGTAGCAGTCGTAAAAGTGGGCAAAGCCCGCTGTGTTGAGCTCCTCAGGACCGGCTTCTCCTGTCGTGAGCACGCGCTGCGTCCACACAGAGGCATCACTGTCGTCGCAGTCCTCACGAACTGTGAGCTGGCCCAGCATCTCCGTCACACTCATTTCGATGTTGGCGTGGAAGTACTGGAGCCCATCAAAGAGCATTCTCGCTGTGCACGGACGATCAAACAACTTGATCTGGAAGAAGTTCATGTGGTAGAGTCCGTCGTGGCCCATGTACCGCTCTTCGTGCTTGTACGGCCGCGTGTGGTCGAGGTGGTGGAGCCGCCCCATGGACATGTCCACGGCGCGTCGCAGCTTGAGCTCCTTCATGAACTCCAGCATAGCGCGTCGCTCTGCCGAGTCGCGTGGAAGGTGGATCACCGGATTCAACGGCGGTTGTTGCTGTAGAACAACGTTCATAACAGGAAACTTAGTATCGAGCTTCGTAGGTAGAGGGCTCCAAATGAAAAACGTACCAGTTCTCGCGTGAGCAGCGACTGGAAGCGTCCGAGACTGAGCATGCTCAGCTGGATCTTCTCTTCGACGGCGCGGTTGGCTGCGCGGCCGCTGGCCACCGAGTTCTCGTCATCCACCGTCGGCAGTCCGGCTCGGATCTTGAGCAGCTCGAGCCGCGCGCCCAGCAGCCGCGCCTTCTCCAGCAGCTCATCTCGCTCTTCCTTTTGCAGCAGATACGTCGGCTTCCGTTGCTTGCTAGCATCCGCTAGCTCGTAGGACGACGAGGTCGACGACGACGGCGACGACGCGTCACTGCGCCGCCGCACGAGAGAACCAGCACGCGGTTTGGACCGCTTGCGCTGCGGCTCATCGGGCGCGTCCTCGGAACTGTCAGAGGCGTTAGACGACGCAGCACCCACAGAAGGACTAAAGCTTAGTCTGGAGGCCCATGGGGACTCATCGTGGGCGCGTGGCGTCGCGTAGGAAGACTGCATTTTGCACGGTGGCCGCTCCAGCTCGACGAGGTCCGTTTGCGGGACTCTGGCCGACCGCCTTTCGGAACTGGGGATTATGCAACCATCACTCTGCTGTGATTGGACAGGCCGGGTTGCAGTTTGGGGTCCACATGAATCCTGGTCCAGGTCGAGATCATTGATGTTGACCATCTGATTTACGTCCTGCAATTACAAATGTAGACTATTTTGATAAAACAATTATGCAACTACTCTGTAACCTGTCTCGGTGTCCAAAAATGTAAATATACTGTAGATCAAGGCTATAATTGAACTTAAAGTACATTTGATGACCATTCTTGGGAATAGGCGTTCAAAATTGACTACTTCAGTTGTATGATCTGAGGAGCTCCATGTCGGCGCAACATCATCGAGTCACCCCAAAGGCGGAAGTAGAGCGCAACGCCATCACCCCGCCGTTCTTCCTCCCTTCCTCTCTCTGTATCCCCCCTCACGCATCACTAGCACTATGGACGGCCCTGAGCAGCTCCACGCACTCGTCCTCGAGCTGTCGTCGCCAGAGCAGCGCGAGGGCGCCCTCTTGGAGCTCAGCAAGAAGCGCGAGGAGTTCCCCGAGCTCGCGCCGATCCTGTGGCACTCGTTCGGCACCGTTGCGGCGCTCCTGCAGGAGATCGTGTCCATCTACCCGCTGCTGTCTCCTCCGCAGCTCACGGCCCATGCGTCCAACCGCGTCTGCAACGCGCTCGCGCTGCTGCAGTGCGTCGCCTCCCACGCCGAGACCCGCACGCACTTCCTCAATGGTACTGTTTAGTACACCGATCCCATTACGCTGACAGACACTGACTGACTGATTGTGTGAGCAGCTCACATCCCGTTGTATCTGTACCCGTTC
This sequence comes from Pythium dissotocum, assembly GCA_023336355.1. NCBI lineage: Eukaryota > Oomycota > Peronosporomycetes > Pythiales > Pythiaceae > Pythium > Pythium dissotocum. Next base: position 5,076 of record JAADWY010000998.1, on the reverse strand, counting down.
CTGAACACGGTGAGCAAGAACCGTCCGTTTGAGTACTTGCGTCTTACGAGTCTCGGTGTGATCGGCGCGCTGGTCAAGATCGACGACTCGGACGTGATCAACTTCCTGCTGCAGACCGAGATCATCCCGCTCTGCCTGCGCATCATGGAGGCCGGCAGTGAGCTGTCCAAGACCGTCGCGACCTTCATCGTGCAGAAGATCCTGCTGGACGAGATGGGACTCACGTACATTTGCCACACGCCCGAGCGCTTTTACGCCGTGGGCACCGTGCTCAGCAAGATGGTGACCGTGCTCGTGGAGGCGCCGGCGCCGCGTCTGCTTAAGCACATCATCCGCTGCTACCTGCGTCTGTCGGATAACCCGCGGTGAGGAACTCTTGGTTTGAAACTGTTCTATTCCCCATGGAATACTCATTATATTTATTGTGTTTGTGTTTGAAACAAATAGAGCCAAGGAGGCGCTTCGTCAGTGTCTACCAGATGCGCTGCGGAGTCACACGTTCAACGAGGCGCTCAAGGATGACCCGACCACGGCGCGGTGGCTGGCGCAGCTGCTGTACAACGTGAGCTCGTCGGACGCGTCCGGACCAGGCCTCGGCGGTGTCTCGGCCACCATGGTCAAGTAGGTAGAGTACCCGTCCCACCAAGAAGCTGACAGTACGGATAGCGAGAATACAAGTAGTTTTGAAAGCCTCGCTGTGGCTTGTATGTTCGTTTGTTTCGTGTTTGTTTCTCAGTTTGGCATGTTCCTAGTGTTCACTGCGTGGTATCCATCGTTTTCTACGAGTACAAAAGTCATGTTTTACTTACTGGGTGCTGCTCGCGAGCACCTTCTTGATGGCTGCGTTGTAGAGCGTCGCGTGGACGACTTCGTTGTGCTTGAACAGCTTCTGCATCTCGCTCGCCAACGCGCGCAGCTCGCTTTCAAACGCCAGCAGCGAAGGGTGCATGTTCCACTCGCCACGGTCGTGGAGGGCAATCGACTGCACGGCACTCGTCACACGAGACGAGAACAGTCCGAAGATCGGGTTCTCCGACTGGAAACTGCCCTGCAGCCGCTGTTCGAGTGCCTGGAACTCGGGATCTTCCGCAATGTTCACGCCGTTCGATACCTGGAAGCGCAGCAGATCGTCCATCGCACGGGTCACGAGGTTGCCGCCTGAGACACCAGGCGAGCCGAGCAACGCGCTGAGGTCCTTGCCGAGCTGTGCGAAGAAGTCACGCGAAATGGGCAAGCGACGACGCGCAAGGTAATCCTGGACGACGGCCAACATGGACGAGATCAAGGTCATGCGGTCCAACGAGTCGCGGAAGCCACGGATGCGATCGATGTCGAGTGCGAACGTCTCCGGCCACACGCCCGTCGATCCATCAATATGCTTCCACACCAGCGCCATCATGCTGCGTCGCAAGACTTCCGAAAACGCCGCTGCGTTGTGGGCTTCCAGACCAGTCTTGACGTCACTAGGAAGACGTGGCACCAGTGCCTGCAGCTCCAGCGCCAGCCACTTCTCCGTCATTGGGAACTCCGCGCCAGCAGCAAGCTTGTCGTGGAACTTCTTCTGCTCGTAGTCGGTGCCGTGGCGTCCCAAGTACGTCGCGAGCATACCAAGATGCGCGTTGATCATATCGACTCGGATCTGCTCGACCTTGTCAAGAGCAAACGCCAAGAAGTCGACGAGAATACGGATTGGTGATGGAGCATCAGTCTGCTGTGCGACGAGGGCCGTGAACCAGCCGTTGAACGTCGCCAGGAAGGCCTCCGTGACTTCATTGCGAGCTGGCGCCTCCGCATCACGGATCGCCTGCAACACACGCACGCAGCGACCGCGGATCTCGGGGAAGTGGTCGGCTGGGTTCGCGAGCAGCTCACGCATCGCCATCGGGTGGAGCGCATTCGCAACGTCCGCCACGAGATCAGTTCTCGACTTGACCACACTGACAAACAGACCACGCAGCTCCTCCAAATGCTGCAGAAGCGTGTTGACGTCGTTTGCGGCGACTGCCTGGTCCCAGAACGCCTTGATCATGTTGCTACGAACGCGTCCCGCGAGCGATTCGGATGAGTTGCCATCGGCGGCGCCAGGCAATCGGAACGATGGGTTCAGGATCAGCTCGTGGACGAGTTTCTCATCGCCTAGGAGGGACTCCACTTGAGCTGGTGGCTTGGCGGCTTCCACGGGAGCTGGTGGTGGCTGAACTGGAGCCGCTGCTTCACGAGCAGCAGCACGACGCGCCTTCGTGGCCTTGCGCTTCTCTGGCGATGGCTCGACTTCATGCTCCACTTCCATATCGTCCTCTGAGCTTCCGCTGCTGCTGCTGCCACTGTTGATTTCGTAGTGGGCTCGGCTGGATTCCTCCAACGCTGCGATCCGCTGCAAGGCCTCGTCCTTGCCAATCACTTGAGCCACCGCGCTTCGCAACTGCATCAGCTGTCGCTCTGTCTGCTGCACGAGCTGGTGCATGCCGTCGTTGGCGTGGTCGACGGCCTTCGACGAGTAGTGAAGCTTCGTGCGGTAGATCTCCTGGTAACTACGCAGCATTTCCTGCGCGAGTCGCTCGGCATCGCGGTCCTTCCACTGCGAAAAGCAGTCAAAGTAGAACGCGAACCGCGCCTCCAGCTGCGCGACACTAACCTTCAGCGCACGCGCGCTGTTCGGACTAGGAGCCTCGGCGTCGCTTTCCTTCAGACACACGAGGATGCCTTCCATCGCACGCAGCACGGCCTTTGACGCAAACACCAGACGGTCGCACTTGTTCTTCTCCATGATCTCGGCTGGGTGGGCTGCCAGCATGCCCACCATCAGCAGCACGCGAAACGGTGCGCCCTTGGAGCGTGGACTCGCGCCCACAGGCCCATTCGTTGGCGACTGGTCGCCCGTCGCGCTGGGCAGCAGCACGCGCAGCACGTACTGCGCGGCGCGCGCCAATTCGCGCTGCTGCATGACCACCATGCTGTCTTCAAAGCCGCTGGACGCCACGCGCTGCCAGCTCTCGACAAGCGTCGCAATGTGGCTCTTGACTGTCTGCAGCTTGAGCGCTGCCTTGCGCGCCTCCACGTGGCGACGGTACCAGCGCTGGATGAACTTGGCGCGCAGCACGCGGTCCTTGACGCTCTCCACGCACTGCCAACGCTCCGAGAGACGGCGTACCATCTTCTGCGTCTGCTCTTCACGGCGTCGCGCGGCGTCCACGAGCTGGTCGTCAAGCGCACGCCGCTGGCGTTCTTCGCGGTAGCGCTGGATCTCCTTCATGCTCTCGACCTTCTCCAGCACGGCTTCGACGCGGCGCTTGCAGCCTTCCTGCAGGCGTTGAAGCGTGACTTCACGACGCGCGCTGGCGATCTCCAGCTTCTCACGGGCAGCGGCGCGTGACTTGGAGACGGCGTCGCGACGCTTGGCCCACGTCTCGGCGGCCACGCGCTGGGCGTGGAGAACGCGCGCACGCGCATGCGCTCGGCGTTGGCGCTGCACCATCGTACGCGTCTCCGTCGCACGCTCAATACGCGCGACGTACGGCTCCATGGTGTCGGCCGAGTCCGAGGATGAGGACGATGGGGAAGTTGCACTTGTTGGATGTTGTTGTTGTTGGCGTTGCTTTTGTTGGTACGCCAACGATCGCGCCTCCAGTCGCAACTGGCACTTGCTCTTTTGTTGGTTCACCATGGTGAAGACTTGTTTTGTTGAAGAAAAGTTGGCGAGTGTCGGAATCAAAGTTCTGTTCTGCGTTCTGTTGGATGTTGGGTTTGTTGGTTTTGTCGGACGGATTCCCTTCCCAGTGGCGCCAACGAATGCTTCCGAATGAAGGAACGCGCGGTGCGATCGCTGATTGCGGAATGAAGTCGGAGAAGGCGGGCGCGCCGTGGAAAATGGCGGGGACGTGGGTCGGATGATGGGCGTCGAGAGAGAACCGGAGGAAGGTGCTTTGGGATACGGAATCGTCGTCGCGGAGCTTCGCGCCGATTGGTGTTTTCTTCTTTCCGCAGATGTTGCCGTTGATGCTGCAAAAAGCGCCAACTGGGAAAGGTGGGTGGGTATCCACGATGGCGACGCATGACATCGAACCTGCGAATCGCCAACATTCCTGAACCGCCATAGATTCTTCGAGAAGGTCTGTTTCTGACTCAGACGCTAGAGACACGACCCCCCGTCGCACCTCAACATTCTGAAGCTTCACTCGCGAAAAATAACCTTCCCGCCCACATAAATTACAGCACTGCATCCTCGGAGATATACTAATTTAGGATACTCTCACCAAATGGAGGGTACACTTCAATATATTCGTAACCCCCATCATTTACCTGTAAGCTCGAAGTGGCCACGCGCCTTCATGCTCCTGGATGAACTGCTCCAGCGAGTGCGGCTGTCTGCTGAGCACGTCCTCCACTGTCGTCAACACGTCGGCTTCCGCGCCTTCGTCCAGTGCACGTGCCGTCTGGATCTCATTCGCGACAGCCTCTGGACGCTCGCCTCGGATCCACATCGACGGCTGCACCGCCCACAGTGGGAAGTACGTGTACGCCACACGCTCGCCAATGCCCTTCGTCAACTGGTCGGCGATCTCTTGGTACGTCAGTGCCTGAGGACCCGTCAGACCGTACTGCTCGTCGAGTCCCATGGCGTTGGCTGGCTTTGACAGTAGCACACTCACCACGTCGGCTACGTCCACTGGATGCACCATCGCCACGCGGCCGCGCTTCACAGACACCGACAGCGAGCGGCCGCAGATCATATCGTACAGCTTACCCTGGAGCAGTGTGTCCATTATGGTGTTGGGTCTCACGAAGCGTACGTTGCCGCTGAAGTTTGCGTCCTTCACGTGCTGTTCCAGAAGCCAATGCTGCGCACCCACGGCGACGCTGGACTTCTCACCGAGCAGCCCCTGTGGACAGGAGACCTTGAGGACATCCTGGATCGTACCAACGTCTTTGGCGGCCTGGATCATGTTCATCTCGATCTCAAATGCGTTGGCGTCCGCGAGTCCCGTCGACAGCACGAGACCATCACAGCCTTCCATCGCCACTCGCAGTTCGCTTGGCTTGGTGAAATCCACGACGTAGTCCGTGGTCTCGGCAAAG
>JAADWY010000997.1:0-11173 GCA_023336355.1 Pythium dissotocum | reverse complement strand
TGCAAACGCCTGCTCAATGTAGCGCGAAGCGCGTCAGCCCACGTCGCCTAGCCAAAAAGCACCTAACCCTACCAATGTGATTGGCCAAATATGCGTCTTCTGTAGATTTAATTGAAATTTTGTAGTTCTGATGGAATTTCTGTATTTCGAGAGCTGTCTCCCAGCCGCCGCAATTGAGGACGATGTGCTTCAAGTCTAAGATCGGTTCCATCACCTTTTTAGTGGCACCCTCGCTATAGAAATATAGTGTGGTCCACATGTAATAACTTTTGTAGCAGTTATGTTCAAAATGCTGTTAAAGTCACTCTACTGCGCGATGTCACTACAGCCAATCTGCACACGTCGCAGATTTTCCTCCAGCGGGGCTGCCAATCATTTGGCTTGGTTCAGAAGGAACGGCAACCGAAGCGACATTATTCACGTGCGTCACGAGGAGCTCACGACGCTACTCTCGCTAGGTACTTCCGCCCACGCACGCCACAATGGAGGATAGCAAGCTCATCCAGCTGCACGACACGCTCTCGAAGCTGCGCCCCGGCGGCAGGGTCGGAGGTCTGGGCTTCGGCGCTGCCGCCGGCATCCGCCGCAAGAATGGCCAGCGTGAAGACGGCCTGCCTGAAAACGGACTGTACGCGATGTTCGTGCGCGAAGGCGAAGGCGGCTACACGCACAAGCACTTCAACGAAGAAGGAGAGCTGGAGGGAGATGACAAGAAGGAGAAGAAGAGCAAGAAGAGCAAGAAGGCTGCCCAGGTAGAGAGCGATTCGGACAGCGAGGACGACAAGCCGAAGAAGGCCAAGAAGAGCAAGAAGGAGAAGAAGGCCATGAAGGAAAAGAAGGCCAAGAAGGAGAAGAAGAGCAAGAAGGAAAAGAAGGCCAAGAAGGAGGAGGACGAGGAAGAGGAAGTCGCTGAGGAAGAGGCTGAGGAGGAAGGGAAGGAGGAGGACGCGGAGGAGGAAGACGAGATTGTCGGGTCCAAGAAGGAAAAGAAGCAGAAGAAGAAGTCCAAGCGACGAAGCGAAGATGTCGAGGCGGATGAGGAACCGACGCCTGTCGTGGAAGAGGAAGTAGTCGAGGAGAAGACCTCGACCAAGTCGAAGAAGCGCAAGTCCTCAGGTGATGATGAGGAGATCGTGGAGGTCGAGACCGTAAGTAAGAAGGAGAAGAAGATCAAGAAGAAGAAGTTGAAGAAGGATTAAACGGCTGAATAGTGCATACAATTGATCGAGTGTCCTCGTTCTCGTAATGCTCTTTGGTGGGGTGATTGGGGTGAAACAAACTATCTACCTGACGCTATTTCTGGCGCTTCGGTTCGTCCTCTTCTTCCTCTGCGACCTCGGCCCGTGAGTACGCGGCAATCTCGATGAGCATGCTCAGGTACTCAATGCGCTTGTCCTGGTCGGTAATCTCCATGAACCCGTCGGCGTGGAGTTGCACGACGATCCATCCTTGGTGCTCCAGATGGCGCGCCTTCAGATCCGCAAATGGTGGCGTCGTGTGGAATTCATGGTCGAAAATGGAGCCGTTGCCGCCAGCCTCTCGAGCGGGGCCGTCGTTTCTTGGGTCCCGTGCCTGGTACGCATCTTCGAGATTGATCTCAATCGCGATCTTCTGTCGAGGCAGCGCGATGTCCACAATGTAGCCGTCCGAGCCGATGACGTGCAGGGCCGACGGCATGAGATCCATCTTCTCCAACGCCGAGGCCACCAAGTGGCGAATCCGGAACAACGCGTTCTTCTGTTGCTTCTCGTACCCTGCAAATGCTGCGCGGTACTTTTCCAGTCGCTCGCCGTTGTCGAGCATGACGTGTGAGCCACGCTGGGCGAACTTGTTATCCAAGTGGATCTGGTACACTCGTGCCTGCCAGGACTTGACCGCACTGTGGCCGTGGGAAGGGTGGCTGGATGATGACGATGACGACGAGCCGCCATTTTCCAGGAAGCCGTTGTTGACAGCCTTGAAAACACGCTGCAGGAACTCCTCGTGGTACTGACCCGTGAGTGCGAACGAGCGAGCAAGTGGCAGGACGATATCGTGGAGAGTGACCTTGTCTTCGAACACGGCCGTGTCTTTGAGCACGACACCCGCGGCAGCGAAGAGCACGTCGTGCATCCACGGCTCGTTCCGGATCTCCTTGCTCGACAAGTGGGCAGCTGCTGACGCAATGAGCGAGGCTTCGTGGCCGTTTAAGCCAGGGGCTTCTTCATTAACCAGCTTGATCATCTGTGTCGAGAGTGGTCTATTATGGCAGAAACGAAGTCAGAGTCTTGTGCAACACACGCATACACGCACAACATGGCATCTTACCGAAGAATTGACGACCGGCCGATGTTTAATCGCCACAACGCCGACGCGAGGCTCGTCAGCTGAAGAGGATTCTGGACGGCGCCAATACCGAAGTTCATGATGCTTTCGACGGAGTCTACGAGCTTCCAGAGTCTAACAAATCATAAAGTCAGGTCAGAAAAAAATGTCCGAGATCGAAGATCGTAATTCTCACGAACCGCTTGTTCAGTGCTTCCGTGGCAGCTTGCTGAGCCTTTGGGTTGACCAACGCGTGAACGGGCAGATTCATCAGCAGGTCCTCTGGTGCCTCAGACTTGACAGAGAAGCGAGGAGTCGAAGTTGGGGGCTAATGGTGCGGAATACAATGAAGTCAGTCTCGCAGCTCTCTCTCCACATTACAGCAATTGCATCACTCACGGCAGTCTTCTTCTTGGCTGCAATGAGAACTGACGCGCGACGTAGTGCCGTCAGAATGTTGACGTGGTTCATGGCCGCAATCTATAAGGTAGAAACGTGAAGTTAACAAATGCAACAGGCGACGATGCATGTGAACTTCAGCTTGGTTGCAAACGTACGTGCTTGTCAACCACGTCCAGAAGCGACTCCAAGTCGCTCGCCAACAGCAACAGCGTGTTGATTTCCTTCTTCTCGACACTGAAATCGCGAATGTTGTCCACCTGAAGATGACATGCGATGTTAGATCGCCATCGACCTTTTGAACCCACAAGATCAGGAAACGTACTCTTCGGATCTGCAGCTGCGACTTGAGATTTGGCTGCGACTCGAGCATGAGCAGCAGCTCTGACCACATGGAGAAGCCCAGCATCGACGACGGGTACCCTGACAGTGAGATCATTGGCGACTGGTGCTCGGGCATTTGAATCGCGACTTCACGTGCACTGAACAAGATCTTGTCCGAGTTGTACACGCGCGCAATGGAGCCAACGGCGTGGTCACACTTGAGGCAGTGTAGCTTGTGCTTCTTCCATGCGTGTTCGTCGTTATTCCAGTGCGTGTCTGTGCGCAAGTGCTGCAGCGGCGCCTCAGTCATACACGATACGTGGATCCCACTACGCCTGGCGTTTTAACAAGATATTTTCGCGTCAGCGTCTCAAAATGCATTAACGGCAAGCACTGCATAGTAAAGAAGCGAACCACTTGAAGAAGACCAAGTCCTGGGTCTTGCTGACGGGCGCGCTGCATTTACCACACACGAGATGTGATGCGTCGCGATCCGAGAGATCTTCGTCGCTGCTCATTATCGAGGCCTCGTCATTCGTCGGGTATTTCGACACAGACGCGAAGTTCCGCAGGATTCCATGCGGCGCAGGTGCTCGCAGTGCTCTAGAAGGATGCGTCAGGCCGCGCTGGCCGCGTGCCGCCCACTGCTGCCATGCGCGCATGGTGCTTCGTCGGATGCCTGTGGCCAAAGATGCCAATCACGCGTGCTATTGAGGAAACGACTGGAAGGTGCACACGAATGTTGCACGAAGGAATGTGACAGAAACACAGACATTTCAAAATAGTGACGTGTCCAAACCGTGACTTATCACGGGAGAGTTGGATTAGTCTAGCTTAGTTTTGAGGCGAGGCGAAAGTGCACCCACTTCAAGGCTGTGGGGGCAGCACGAAGACGTACTCCTCGTTACTCTGTGGGCAGCTCGATGGGCACGAGTAAACCACGACGCTAGCCCAATCCATGCCGCCACCAGTAGCTGCAGCGGCGGTCACAGCAGACGCGGTGGCAGACGCACTGGTCTGTTGTGGCAGCTCCAGTTTCTTCTGGGCGTGGTCGTCGACCTCGAGGAAATAGTTGATGGTCGGTGTGAGCTGCAGTTCGAACGCTCGGTCTTCTCCACATGGACAGCGAGGCACCTGATCTTGTTCTTCTGAATGGGTGTCGGCCAGAGTGGCTCACCACCGTAGTCATAGCGGAGAACCTGTAGTGGGCATCGTTTGATCCGCTTCTGGAAGCGCATGAAGTGCTTCTGCTGAGCGGGTGTGCGCTCGTACGATTCGCCGGAGGACGCTCCACCCGCAGCGGCACCACCATCGCTGCTCAACTTCTTGCTGTTTGCGATGATACGACGCAAGTCGCTCACGTCGGTCGACTTTTCTTCTTCTTCCGATTTCATGTAGGCCTGGAGCAGCTCGTTTTCGTGGGAGTAGTCATTCTCCTTCGTGTAGTCCTCGTACGGTTCCGAGATGACGTCAATCGACAACGCCGGGAAGGCGTTCAACTTTGCTGTGTGCTCCGCGTTGGTGTTCGCGCCACTTGTTCCAGTCTTGGATTCATTGGCTTTCTCAATCGCAGCAGGGGCAGGGATCGCAGCCCGAGTCGGGTTCTTCATCGCATCGTCACGCTGCTGAAGCAGTGATTCCAGATCAAACGCAGCTCCATTTGGCGGAGCGTCTCCAGCGGCACCATTGTCATCATCGTCATCACTCCAGTCGCTGTCATCGTCCCCGGCGGCCCAGCCAGACGTCGGTGCTGGCGCCTTCGGGGCAGGAGCTTCCACTTGTGGCACCTTCTTCGAAAGATTCTCCACGGCGACTTGATCGCGCAACACTCGCCAACTACACCACAAGAGTGCACCTGTGAGTACCTCATGTGGGCACCAGAGCCTACAGATCTTCAATCTCTCACCTTCCCGGGGTCTCCGTGCATTCTGGAGAGTTGCAGCCAAAGACATAGACCGTTCGGTCGGCATCAACCGGCGCGTACACCTACAGTCAAGACCAGTAAGCCTGCATCAGCCTACTAGCGTCCACGTAGTGAGCAAGGCAAAGTAGCATTTACCTGAGCAACTAGGAACAAGCTCTGCTTGCACTTGGGGCACACGAGCGACTTGACTTCGCTCGGCTCGCCATTGCCGTACCATGCCTGACAACAAAAGCGGTTAGCTACAACCACATGCACGCTTCCACACCATCACGACAACGTACAGGTCTTCCGCCAGCCTTGCAGATGTACGGTGACACCGCGTCAACGCCGTGCTTCTCCTGTACCACGCCCAGCAGAACGCAACGCTCTTCCTCCATTTTCGCTCCTTCGTTCGCACCTCCTCAGTTCTGATGGCTGTCAAAATGGGCACACCAGCAGCTCAACCGGTAAAATACCGGTTTTCAGCGAACACAAAAAGAGGGATTTAGCGCACAATTCGGGACAGCGGTAGTTCCTTGTTTATGTGAGCGGCGCCGCTCACGTCCAAAAAACTCGACCACGCAAAGGCGACGGCAGGCAAATCAACGACCCGGCAGGAACAAGCGACCAATATGAGCAGCGAGGACAAGAACACGATCCCGTCGGAGTATCGCATCTCGGAGAAGTGGGACAAGTGCATCGAGAACTTTGCGCTGCACTTCTCGGCTGGTCTTGTGGCTGGCGGCCTCACGTCGCTCGTGCTTGCGCGTACGTGATATCCACACGAGTTCACGAAGTTGGATATGCATTTGGTGGTGATGGCGTGGCTCACCGGCGTTTGTCTTGGTTTTGATTAGGTACGGGTGGCGCGCGTGGTGTGCTGACGGGTTTCGGTGCGGGTGCGGGTGCTGGCTCGAGCTGGACGACGTGCCAATTGGCGTTCAAGGGCGACAGTGACGCTCAGGCGAAGCTGGACAAGGCCGACAAGGTCGTGGAGGAGATCAAGGAGAAGCTCCAGCGATCGTAGACAGTGGTGACGTGAATGGCGCACATTCTGTGACCTGGTAACGCTCCGATGAGTGAAAGACAACGAGCTCAAGGCGGGACACACAATGCATTGGCTCGGTGGTCGCAGGTTGAGCGTCATTTGGATGGTGAAAATATAATCAAAACTCACAACTCAAAACAACGTGTGGGGATGCGATACAATATACAGAACATGCGCATAAGTTATGGTCGCTTGACGATGGACACGACGAGCTCGCTGCCTCCGAGGTAAAGCTTCGACGGTTCGGTGAGGCTGAGTGGCGTGGGCTCTTGAGGGTTGATGTAGTCTTCGTTGATGTACGATCCGTTCGTGCTGTCAAGATCCGTGTACATCACCGTTCCGTCGGCTTCCATTCGTAACTGAGATACCATGACGTTGATTCAGATCCATGAAAACGACTGAGCTGCCGTCCAAGGAGGTGCGTACCTGTCCGTGGGTTGTCGACAACTCCGAATCCTTGGGGAAACTCAAACCGTGCGGCACGCGGAACTTCTTGCCGGTGGAGCGACCAATCAAGCTCGTAGGATGTTGTTCCTAAAACAGCAATTAGATTGAGTGTGAGCCCCCGACGTCAAACGTTTCAAGCTCCCGAGTATCGTTGTCCAGTGACGTACCAGATCCATGTGGAGGATGTAGCTGTTCCCCTTGTACGGCCCCGCGATGCACTGCACGATGACATTGTACGCCAGCGGAGTTTCTTCTTCAGGTTCTGATTGACGGTGAGAATCCACATTGTGAGTTCAAGCAAATTCCTCCACGGCAACTAGAGAACCATGACCACGTACCTTCATCTTCTGCCGGTAGATTCTCCTTTTGAGCTATAATTTCTTGCAGAATGCCTTCTTTCGCGTTCGAAAACTCCTTGCGCAACTCGTCGCAGCGGCGTTTGGCGTGGTCGATGAGTTGCTGCATCAATCAGTCGTCTCGCGAGCTTAGCATTTCGCTCCGCGGCTCCTAGTAATCAACTGAAAGCGTACCTTTGCAGCAACGTCACAGTCACGGACGAAGAACGCCTGCACATCGATCGTCTCATCATTTTCTTCAGCACACCAAGAGCCGTCACACAAATACACAAAATCATCGTCAGCATTCGTCGGGAGAGACACCTCAATTTCAAATTTCAAATTTGCTGCTGGCTCATCGCCGATTGCGCCAACGCGGCGTCGATCCATCAAGCGCGATTCAAGACAGCACTGAGCACACCGTACGCACATACACCTAACCTGTTGTGAACTCTGAGCGAGCTTTCGTGTTGGCGCTGGCCGCGCCGACGGCCGTCGGTTCGTCATGTTTCCTCTTCATGGCGCGAGTCTGTTGTCTTGTCCGCCAAGCCGCGAAAATTGGAAAATAGTTGGTGTGGTGTACGTAAATTAGACCAATAAACCTAGTTTTGCCTAGGTGTGAAATCGCGTGATCCGTGCAAACACCACAAAACTGGAGCAACATGTCGGACGAGCGGCAGAAGAATGTGGTGGTGTCCAAGCCGATCATCTACGGCTCCATCGCGACGTACCTGGGCCGCAAGTCGGAGGAAACCAAGACGCATCGCTGGTCTATCTATGTGCGCGGTGCCGACAACGAAGATCTCTCGTACATGATCAGCAAAGTGGCCATCACGCTCCACGCAAGTTTCGCGAACCCGGTGCGCGGTATGTACGCATTCGCCAAGGCTCTTCACAGCCATCGAGAACGCTGAAGATGCTGATGTGTTTGCTTTGTTTTTATATGAAGTGCTGACCGAGCCGCCGTACGAAGTGACGGAGTTTGGATGGGGTGAGTTCGAGACGCGCATCACGCTGTACTTCCATGACCTGCTCGAGACCCCGATCGACATCATCCACATGCTGGCGCTTTACCCGCCGAACAACCAGCCTGCCAGCACGAAAAAGGTGTGTAAATGGACTCCAGAGCCGATCTCCAAAACAAATCAATCTGAGTCAGTTGTGGTTGCGTGTAGCCCGTCGTGAGCGAGTTCTACGATGAGCTCGTGTTTAACGAACCGACCGAGTTCTTTTACAAGAAACTGATGGCCGGACCAGAGCGAGAAGCACCCCCGCACCCGATGCAGGAGCATTTGCCGACGTATGCCGATGTCGCGATCCTCAAGACGTTGTCACAAGCCCAACAGTTCGTAAAGGACGAGATCCGCGACGCCAAAGATCTGCTCGTGCACGCCGACATCGAAATCAAGGAGCTCAAGGAACGCATCGCGGAACACACCAAGAAAAAGAAGCAGGCAGACAAGCAAGCTGCCGCTGCTGCTGCCGCTGCTCACTAGAGTTACATGGATTGTCCATTGCATATTTCTGATGTGCACGGTGTGTTTGGTGTAGTTGTTTGTATTTAAATTACTGTGGGTCCGATGCCCATCGTCGCCTCATCAGCTCTACTCTTTGTCTAAATAATTCCCAGCACGGAGTGCGTCTACACTGCCACGTCACGGTTGCTTTCTGGAGCTGGCGAGTGATCATGGTTGCGATGCCACACGTTCACGAGCTCAAGGCCACGCTCGATGTCCTTCTGCTGGAGAATCTCTTCACGTGGGTTCTTGTGGAGATGGCTGCCCTTGTTCGTTGGTGACAGCTCCTCCTCGCTGTCTTCCGAGTCCACAGTCTCATCGCTCGCCTCAAGCAGCTCCTCAGCATCAGCGTCCTTGGCAACAGGCTCCTTCTTGCTCTTCTTCGACTCACAGGCCTGGATACGGACCCAGTTGAGACCGATACCGATGAAGGCAACGGCCAGACCGATCGACTGCTCGAGCGACAGAACGTGGCCGAACAGAATGACCGACAGCACAATGCTCAACACCTTTCGGCACGTGCCGATGATAGATGTAGTGAGAGCGCCGAACTTGCTGATGGTGAAGAAGATGAAAGCCTGGCCGAGCGCACCAGTGGCACTCAAGAGGAAGAGCTGAGGGATCGCTGGCACAGCCTTCTCGACAAAGGTTGGCAGCTCACCCATGAACACCATGCCAACGGCCGCAAACAGCGCCTTCCAAATGTTGACGACGTACATAAGGTCGAACGCGCCAATGTGGTACTTTTCGAGGAAACGGTCCTCCAGGGCACCGGTCGCGCCGTCGAAGAGGAGCGAAGCCAGAAGCAGCGAGAATCCGAGGAAGATGTTTGGCGTGTGGCCTTCAACGTTGTGTGGCTTGTTGGGCTCTTCGTTCGTCTGCGACGCACGGTGTTGCTTCTCGTGGGCGGTACCGACGAGGAAAACGGCGACACCGATCGAGAGCACGAGCACCGACACGTACTTCTTGATGGCGTAGCTCTTGCCGAGGAAGATACCGACAAGCATGACTGGGATCGACTTGCACGACTTGCCGAGGATACGCGTGATGAACGTGACGTAGCGAAGCGCGACCATCGACGAGATCGTCGACAGGAACGCCAAAAGACCGACAACCATGAGCTTCGACTGCGGCATCGTCGACGGCTTCTCCTTGTTGATGAAGCGCAGCACCAGCGCAACAGCCGAGTAGAAGAGACAGAACACGAACGTCAGCGACAGCTCTGGAAGCACGCGGTGCGTGGTCATCTTCTCGAGCACGACACCGTTGAGTGTGAACGACACCATGATGCCCACGAAACAGTAGGCAAGCAGCCACACGCTCTGCGCAGGTCGCTCGCCGCTGTTGTCGCCGTGACCGTGGCCATGGCCGTTACCCTCTTCGATCTTGGCGATCGCATCGTCCGACGAGTGGTTGTTCTTGTCACTGATCACGATCTCCGCATACTGTACGCCGCCCTGTAGTGAAGCGGCCCCCATCGGCACGGTCATGGATACGTCGGCGTTGCAGACCATCGAGAGAGCTGTGGGGCGTGATGAGTTTCCACTTGTGATGGCTGAAGTCGCTCCGTTCCGCCACCGTTGTTGCAGTGGTCCCTGACCAAAGCCCACCACCACCAGCGCCTCTAGATTCCGTTGCCGCCCGTCCCGGGTTTGCCCGTCCAGCTGCACGCAATTACACAGGGGGGAATAGCTCTTCGACTCGAAGAGCTCTGCTTCCACCTGCTTCATGTGCCGTTTACGACACAAAGCACACGCATTCTGTCCGCGCCACTCGCTGCTGCGGGTGGCCAAGACGAGTGTTTGGTAGCCGATTTCGGCGATCTGATTGGCCAAGGATCCTGTGTCCAATAGCCAATCATAGTGCATAGTCGTCTTGATTCAGCATCGACCAGAATGACAGGAGTGTTTCGATGGTTCTCATTGGTAGATATTGGTCCCATCACCTTCCCCGCTAGGCGTAGGGTCTGAAGCTGCTGAGCTCGAGCCAAAACGCTGGGCGACGCTTGGAATGGGATTTGGAATGGACGTCAGTCTACGGGCAAGCAAACTCGGATTGGATTGGACTGGAGGCGGAATGGTTCGAAGGAAGGAGGAGCGTCGCAGGCGGGCGATTGCCTGCGTGTCAGCCGCATGGTGGGATCGCGCAATCAGGTTCGCATTGCTCAAGCCTCTTGGGCCAAGAGGCGGAAAAGGAGCCCTGTGTGCTGCTGTGAGCCTGTGAAGATTGGCGCCAACATCGACGACTGGTGTGGTGGGGTGAAACCACTGCGATGAAGCGGCGACTGCTGTAACAGGAAACAACAGCACTGCTGTCGTTTTGCCCACGATGTGAGGACGTCCCAACTGTGTGAATTGTGTGCCCACCATAAAGCTCTCACCTCGAACAGCACCTTGTGCTGCACAAGGCATGGGGCAATTTGGTGTGATGGCGACTTCGTCTTGCGAGTCATCTTTCCAACCTGATTCCGCCAACATGGCTTCACTTGTCGATACCACCTTCTTTTGACAGATTTCATTTGCACTATTTTAGGATCTATTATAGTGTTCGACGAAGAACCCAAAATTAGGGCACAGCAATAACCCCAAGCACCAAGTCAAATACTCTGGGTGCTTGGGTGAATTACACCGTAGATGTGGTGCACACCATTCCCAAGTGTTGGCGAACCCGCCATACAGCGCGGGGAACTAACTGCTTCACCAACCCAACGAAAGGAAACCAAAAAGCGGGGGAATCCCACGACTGCCGTCGCCTCTCTGCGTGGATCTACGCGTGAATCACGAGCCATGGAGCGCGAGACGGAGCACGTGCGCATGCTGGACGCAGGCCGCGTGCAGCTCGCCTACACGTCTCCGCTCACCACCGACTGCTTCGCGCCTGCCGCCAACGAAAAGTT
>JAADWY010000996.1:0-11179 GCA_023336355.1 Pythium dissotocum | reverse complement strand
GCGGCTCTGCCTTTCACCTCGCGTGGGGTTGCCGTTACGCGTCCGCACGGTGGGAGCAGCTCCGGGACTTCTGGGCACCGCTGTACGCGAGATTGCCGCGACTTCACGACGGTCAGTTGAAGACTGACGTCTTCAGCCTCCACTTGGCGGTTCTTTCCGATGCTCTGTGGTCGCACCCCGAGCTCACGCGCCTCGGCGAGCCCACGGCGCACGACACGACCGCGACGACGTTGGCGCTGCAAAGTGTATGGCACCGGCAAGTGCTGGCCACGCTTTCCGAGATCTGGAAGCGCCGAACTGCACCGGACACCAGCGCCGATCAATGGACTGATCATGAAGCCCAGGCACGCCATAGCGCCAGCCTCCACGCGGTTCTCCACGGGCTTCGGTGGGGACGTGTACCCAGCAGCGCCGCGACGAAGGTCACCGCCGCCGCGTTGGACGTGCTCTTCGGCAGCCACGGCCCACCGCCGCACCCGGCACTCGCACCGTCGCCGGCGGCGATGGACTCGTACGTACTGTTCTTTGACGGTGGCTCCCGTGGCAATCCAGGCCCAGGTCGCGCCGGGGCAGTGATCAACCGCGTGGACGGTGGGCGAACCCGTGCCTCGGTGATCTGGTCCGCGGCCATGTCTCTGCGTGACGCACGAACGACGAACAATCAAGCCGAGCACCAAGGCCTCTTCATGGGGCTCAAAGCCGCGCACCGGAATGCGTGGGCGCCGCTGGAGGTGGTCGAGGACAGCCAACTCATCCTACGTCAGATGGCGCAGTATCGCCAGCCGAAGAACACACGGTTCCTGCAGTGTTACGCCGAGGCTCGCCGCGTCGCGGACACGCTCCGTGTCCGATCGTGGCACCACCACTATCGAGCGTGCATCAAGATGGCGGACGCGGCGGCGAATGTCGCCATGGACGCGACCGCGAGCAGTCAAGTCTTCCATCCGACTACGAGGCCAGAGCATGCGAGCATCGCTGCTTTTCTCCCTAGTGACTGTGCCCAGTGGCAAGTCGTTCACTTTAGTTCTTAGTTAACTAGAGCTCTGGGTATGTGCCCGGCGATTGGACTCTAAACGAGCAGTTCAATAGACCTCATTTTATCATCATCATCATCATCGGACATTGGTGTACAGTACCTTACACCGTGAAAGCGAACGTACAGCGCACTTTGAGTGGCACTACCCTGGCACTGGTACGCCAATGCAGCTGCTGCAGGCTGCAGTGCAGCAGCATGAGCCATGCATGCCATGGCTACCGGTAGTACAGCAGCACTGTACCGTTAGAAGTTAGTGGGCACGTGTACTGGGTGACAAGTATCCAGGTCTGTCGCCAAGCTGAAGTGGTAATGCGGGATGTTCCTCTATAAATGCATGCACCCATCTTATCGCTTGGGCGTACGTCCCACGCTCCATGATACCAGACCTTCCGACACCTTCAAATATAAATATCCTCTGAAAACTAGTATTTGTCTCCGTACGATGCCAAGGTGGAGAGATGCCTCGATGCTCGATCCAACACGACTGGGAAGTATATCCCACCACGTGCTGGCGCAGACATTGCGAACTGCACGCTAGATGACAATTGGAGTGATTGGAGCTTCAAATACTTCGATGCCGCCTACGATTGCGACGACACGGCAAGATTAAAAAATGTTCGGATAAATGCCTGAAAGTGATCGAAACAAGAGTCAACACGGCACCCAACTGCACAACGAAATGATGATGAAATAAGGTGTATTAGACTACTCGTTTAGAGTCCTATATCCGGGCTACGAGCCCAGAGTCCTACACTACCTAAGTACCGAAGAACACGACTTGCCACTGGGCGAAGTCTGGGGAGAGACGGTCGGCTATGCGTGCATGCTCGTGCTGATCTGTAGGGTGGAAAGCCTGGCTGGTGAGTGCCGAGTCCATCGCGACGTTGGCCGCTGCGCCTGCCATCTCGTTGAAGTAACGGTAATGATGCTGCCACGTGGTGACGCGCAACGTGTCGGCTAGGCGCCGCGCCGGCGCATACAGCTCGAGGAGCTGCGTGTGCTCTGGCGGCCTGTACTCCTCCATTTGTCGCAGGATCAGCTGGCCGTCTTCGATGACAGCCAGCGGAGTCCACTGGTGCTGCTGAGAGGCTTTGAGTCCTGCCAGGAGGCCGAGGTACTCGGCCTGGTTGTTGGTCGTGCTTGGAGCGCTGCTTGACACTGCTGCCGACCAGATGACGCTGGCACCAGTGCCGCTGCCGTCCACCTTGACGACTACCGCGCCTGAGCCGCCTGGTCCTGGATTTCCTCTCGAGCCTCCATCAAAGAAGAGGAGGTAGCTGGCCGCGCCTGGCGCCGCCGTCTTCGGCGGTAATACTTGGGGTCGTTCCGTAGCTGCGAACAGCACGTCTAGGGCTGCAGCTGTGTATGGCGACGCAGCACTGTGCGCCATACGCTCCCAGCGCAGGTTGGCGTGGACTGCCAGGAGACTGGCACCATGCTGAGCTCGCGCCTGTGCTTTTGGCCAGATCTCGTCCGTTGTGTCCGGTGCCGTCCGCCAACGCCAGATCACGTGGAGCGTGAGCAGCACTTGCCTGCGCCAGACTGCGTTCATGGCAAGGCCGGTGGCGATCGTATCGCCTGTGGTAGGCTCGCCCAGTCGCCGGAGCTCTGGATGCTGTCACACGCCTCCGGGGAGCACGGAGAGCTTCAGTCCAAAGCCGTCGCGCTTGACTTCATCACCGTTGAGAGCACGCGGGCTGATTGAGAACGGCTCCCAGAACCTCAGTAGTTGTGTCCAGCGTGCTTGCGCTCGTGGACACGCCCAAATGATGTGGTGAGCTGTGCCTCCTGCTGCTCCGATGGTCGGGCAGTGCGGACATCCGCGGCGCTCCGCGATCCTGTCCCAACCGGAAAGACGATCACCCTTGAACTTGTGGAAGAGTAGCCTGTGCGACGCTGGCACTCCAGGGGCGTTGAGCACACTACTCCAGGGTACAGCCCCCGAGGGCTTCGGCGATGACTGGGTATGCCCGCCGCCACCGCTGCTGCCGTGCGGTCTGCTCTGCTTGTGCATGCGCTCGGCTCGTTCCTGCCAGCAGCTCGCGCGCCGCCACCCACGTTGGAGGCTCGACGCCTGTCCACAGTGCGAAAGGAGCGTCCAGCCATGGGTGTCTCTCGAAAGAGACTCGGTGATCGTGCAAGGCTCTGCGGGCAAGCGCTGTTGCTGTCTCAGTCGATCTCGCGGCGCCGAGCTGGACAGTGACACCCTCAACTGGGCTCCACTCGACTACGCAGCCTGCGCCTGTGTTGCGGAGCTTCCACACGTCGAGGGTTGCTGGGCGCAGGATGAGATCTTCAGGCTGGGCGGGCGGTCGTAGAATACCGGGGTAGTTGAAGGCGAGCGTGTCGCAGAAGCGCCGGAAATGATCCGTGACCGACGGAGCGAGTGGTGTCTCGTACTTCACCGAGCGGAATCGCAGCGTGCCGCTGTCATCCCACGCGAGTTCCACCACGTCAGCGACTCGGTCTGTGGCTCGGAAGAGCCCTGGGAAGTCACCGCACTGCACTTCTGTACCACGAGCCGTCAACAGGATACCGTTGCCGACG
Organism: Pythium dissotocum; assembly: GCA_023336355.1. NCBI lineage: Eukaryota > Oomycota > Peronosporomycetes > Pythiales > Pythiaceae > Pythium > Pythium dissotocum. The sequence goes on along the minus strand of JAADWY010000996.1, from coordinate 7,596 downwards.
ATCCGTGCGCGTCGACTTGCAGGTTGCCGAACTCCAAGCCTTGGTGCTGTCGCAGTTGCACGATGCCCGCGTCGACCGGCGAGTAGTCCACCATCAGCCAGTCTCTGTCCCAGCCCGACGTGCTGCAGGGGCTGTTGCGTCAGCACGGTCTCTTCTGCGGAGCGTGGAGTGGCTGCCAGAGCTCGCCTGAGTTGGACGCCCGTGGCTGCCAGCGACGCGAACAAGGTTGGTGTGGAGCTGACGTCCCGTCGCGTCGGCGCTAGAAGTCCGTCATCGCTCGCTCCCCCAGCTCGGCGCTGCAACAGGATCTGGCCGAGGGTTCCCAGCACGTCGCCCACTGGCCGCGCCCATCGTTCCACCGTTGCCAGACTCATGGCTTGTAACTCGTGTGTAAGATGAGGAACTGTCAAGCCCCCGTCCACCGCCGCGGCTCTGGCTACATGCTGGTTCGTCCACGCCCGCCGCCTTGGTCCGCTGTTCGTCAGGCTGCCTGCCCATACAAAGTTGTCGACGAGCCACTGGAACTTGTCGATCGTCCTCGCCGTCGGCCACTCGTGCCGTGCTACATACAGAAACTTGGGCAGGAGCACCGCCCGCAGAAGCTTCACCCGCTGGAGCTCATTGGTGGTCTTCAGCTCTGCCCAGTGCAGCCGCGCGCGGACTTGCTGGAGCGTGAGCGCCCACGCCGTGTTCGCAATTGTCTCTGTAGCAACTTGCCCTCCTAGCAGCCGAGAGGCATCACCCGCTTTGGCGACTGGAAATTCGCGCTGAATACAACGCTCCGTGCCCAGGTGCACTGTCACGCACTTGCCCACGTTCACGTGGAGTCCTGACGCTTCTCCAAATCGATCGAGAGCATTGCGCAGCGGGAGTTCTCTGCTGGAGTCCGCGAGGTAACACGTGGTGTCGTCAGCGTAGCCTGTCGCGCACACCGCGTCGCCGTTTGGCAGCGAGATACCGTGGATATCCGCGTCCGCGTGGATCGCCTCGTAGAGCGAGTTCACAGCCAGCACAAACAACGTCGGCGCCAGTGGGCAGCCCTGCCTGATGCCGTTGACGATCGCCTGTGGCTCCGAGATGCCGTCGTTCGCCGCGTACTCTGCTGTGGTGTGCAGGTGCATTTGCTTGACAGCCGCCAGGAACGTTGCCGGGAAGCCGAGCCTCTCCAGCGCTCGAAGCAGGAAAGTGCGGTCCAGTGTGTCGTACGCTTTGGCGAAATCCAGCAGGATTGCCATCGCCGTCGCCGGTACTCGACCTTGCCTCACGAGGAGCTGTAGCCCGTGGAAGATGTCGAGAACGTCGTGGACCTGCCGCCCTTGCACGAAGCCGAACTGCGTCGGCACGACCAACGCTGGGAGCGCTGGGCTTACACGATTGAGAAGCAACCGCGCGTAGATCTTATAGTCAGTGTCGAGGAGCGCGATGGGTCGGAATTCCAAGCCGTGCTGAGGCGTGGACGCCTTGGGGATGCACGCCACAGTCGCGTGACGGAAGCTGGCTGGGAGCGTGTGCTGCTGGTGCCACTGGTTGTACAACGGCGTCAAAACAGGAACCAAGATGGCCTCGTGATCGAGATACCAGTCGTTGGGAAGCCCGTCTGGCTCGGGTGCTTTACCTCGTGGACGGGCTCGAATGGCTGCTCGGACTTCGGCTTCCGTGAAGTCGTTGTCGATGTTCGCCAGCGGGTGGCGGGCTTGACTCTCTGGCAGTCGCTGGAAAAAGTCGTCTCGTGCCGCCGCCTCCGTATCTTCTCTCTGCGTGACCGTACTCCAGTCCCTAGCCAGTCTCTCCGCCACCGACTGTTCGCCCTTGCCGTCGTCCGGTAGCTGGGCTGCCTCACGTGCTCCTTGCCGAGTCTGAAAACGCCGGAAAAATGCCCGCTCTGATTCTGGAGTACCAGCCGCGTAGGTCGCCATCGTCGCTCTCCGCCGCGTGCGTGCTCGTCTTCGATCCACTCGTGATCGCCCGTCGTAGACCTTGAACTCGTGCGAACGGCGCAATCGCGAGATCGTCCAGCCCGGCTGTGATGGACTCGACGTCTGCTGCCCTGGGTCGCGCCCGCGATCCATCCGCAAACAACGCTGCTCTCAACGCCTTCTGTAGCCGCTTGTGACGCTGTGGAGTCCCTTGCGCTGTTGCTGGAGACTCACCCGGATCACTTTGAGGGCGCCTTGCCTGACCGTGGTCTTCAGTCGCACCCATGCGTCCGCGCTGCTGGCACCAGCAAGCCCTTCAATGCTTTCTTCGAACGTCTCCACTGCTACCGTGCAGAGTTCCGTGACCGGGTCTCTGCAGCCGAATTGAAGAGGATATCGCAGGCGTGGTCTTCGCCGGCGTCCAGCCCGCGGTGGAGTCGTCGCGTGCGTAATCGTGACCGCGTCGTGGTCGCTGAAGTTCACAGGTGGCGTGGAGCTAACTGTCGTGATGAGCGAGTCAAAAGCCGAGCTGACGTACCAGCGATCAAGTCGACTGGAAGCCAGCGTGCCGTCTCTGAGCTGGTACCGGTACGTGTGCGTGCTGGCGTGGAAGTCGACCTTGTCCGCCTCCGTGCGTACGTCGAGCATTGCTGTCGCCAGCACATCCACCAGCGCCCAGTGTTCCAACAGAGCGTGGAGAGCCGGTGAGTCGTGTGCGTGCGTAGACGACCTGCTGCGATCCAATTCTGCGTCCAGCGTACAGTTGAAGTCACCACCCATTAAAATGGCACCTGCTGGACGTTCGCAGTCCAGCAAGCTGCGGAACAATGCCTCTCTCGCCTTCGTCTTGCTGCTCGGCCCGTAGATGTTCACCAGATTCACCACTTTCCCTGCGACCTCGACCGCTATCACCATGAACCACGGCGACCACAGTTCCTGCCAGAGCAGCCGAGGCTTCTTGACCTTGCCGTTCGGTTTTAGCAGAATTGCAACTCCTCCTGCCGCCGTGGGTGTTGGCTGCCAGAACGAGAGCGGGTGCTGGAGTTGCTCAGGACGGAATCCCCATTCCAGTGCGTGTTGCTCTTCCAGCTTGCGTGCCCACGCCTCCGTCGCTCGGGTTTCCTGCGGCAGTACGACGTCGGCTTGGCCCAGGTCTATTCTCTGCTGTAAGCCGTCGAACCACACAGTTCTCGTGTCCATGTCCTTGGCGAGTCCACGCACGTTCTGCGTCACACAGAGGATCGCTTCGTCGGCGCTGTATCGCTGCTGCCGGCGTGTCTGTGAACGTCTTGCCCGCCTCTGGCTGCTCCGTCTGCCTTGGTGAGGAGCGATTGCTGCCGCATCGCTGCGGTTGGCGACCTCCCCTCCTTTTGGCTCTATGTCCTTCGCGGACGTGGAGCCTGACACCCGTGCGGTGCCCTTAGTTGCGAGTCGCTGTGCTGTCACGAGAAGCGGGGTTCTCGTTAGCAGCCACGGCGTCGGCCCTGGAAATTGGCGAGCCCAGTGGAAGAGCACGTGTCGTGGTGCCTTCCACTCGCGGAGAGCGAGCCTGTGTCCAGCAGTTTGGACGACGGCCTTGTTCACTGTTCGGCCGATCCACGTGAGCAGGGCATCGCATTGCTGTGGGAAGTCAGCCTGGGAGAAGACGCCCGGGAGATGGTCTGGTACGACGACCAGGAACGCTACCAGCCTCGTTCATGCCTCGACGTCAAGGCCGTCTTGCTCACGTGCCAGGAGTTGCACTCGCTTGGAGGTGAAGCCGCGCAGACGTCGCCAGCACTCCTTGTCTTGCGCGAGTGCCCAGCGGACTGCTGGTGTCGTCGCGCCAGCGATGGCAGTGTTGCACTCTTGGCAAAAGGTATTTCCAGCTGCGGAGAGCATGGGTTGGAGTTGGTGCAGCATTTGCACACGTGCCGTACAGATGATGGCCCGTCCGACGTGCTGGAACACCGCGGCCGGCTGGGCTGCGACTACCACTTCGGGATAAGGGAGGCCTCGGAGTAGCGCGGCCAAGAGATCTGGGCGCGACTGCAGTGCTGCACATGCTGCCGCCGGTGACTTCGAGTCGCTAATCAGCGCGTACAGGCCTGGGCGTGCTCTGGGCTGGAGCTGCTTCCAGATGTTGTACGCGCTTTGGTTCTCGAGTCCCGCTTTCTTGACCGTGCGCTGTACGTCACCTGCGTAAGGCCCGAGGTCTTGCAGGTCCGACAGCAGCAGCGCTGCTTCATCCAGCGTCATGGCGCTGTCTGGTGTAACGTAACTGGCAGGCATTAACCTCTCCACCGAGTCGAAGCTCAACCCTGGCTCTGGCTGCGTGGACAGGATCTCACACAGCGCTGGGTCCACGGACACCGATGCCGCCGGCGAACTAGTCGACGCAGCAGCTGCCGCTGCTCACGAAGTCTGCACTGCGCTGCACGGTACTGCTGCTCATCTCGGTGTCTCCGTCCGGGCCCACCTGGTCCTCCTGTTCGAGCTCCATCGCGACTGACGCGGCTGCACGACATCTCGCTTCTTCGTCTCCGTCTGGGTCTGCCGTGCGGTCGGGCTCGTGCTGGCTTGGGTTGCGATCAGCTGACGCTGACGCGTTGCTTGAGTCTGCTGCGACTGAAGCCGTCGCAGAGCTCGAGCTGCCGTTGGACGAACTTGTGAGCTGCGAGCTAGGCGTGTACACGGAGCTCGTGTCTGGCGAGCCTGGCGTACTCGCGTCGTCCACCGGCGGAGGCGTGGCGCCATTGCTGAGGTCATCAATCTCCAGTAGCAGTCGCGGAAGACGCGATAGCATGGCTGCAGCCTTCTTTTTGCTGCCTGCCCAGTCGGTATAGCGGCGCTGTGGCACGCGGGCTGCAGTGAAGTGCGCGGTCGCCTGTCCGTTGGGACCACCGGTGAACGAATGCCGGCACAACAGGACCAGCGGGATGATCTTCAGACACTTGTACACGCTCATGTGTGCGCGGAACATGCTCAGCGAAGGATACTGGCGAACCACGCTCTCAAGAGACGATCCATCCGCCAGCACCTTGTCCGCCGCCCAGTGCTGGACGCACGTCTCTCCGGTTGGGAGCACGTCGAACACGTACAACGGCTCCTTTTTCCACATCACGTGGGCGACCAGTTCCGGCTCGCCGCCCCAGAATTGCGTTCACCGTCTTCAGCGTGGCTGCCGTTCGGAAGTGCTGATCGACCCTCGGGATCAGATCTGGTGGTGGCGTCGTGAGCTGCAGGTACGCCGCATTTAGCTGGTTGTGGTTGAGCGAGCCCGACGCGAGCCACTTGACCAGGTTGTCGGCCAGCAGCGTAGACAGGTCCGTACGTCGCTGTAATGCCCAGGCAATCTCCGTGGCGTCCATGCCGTCGATGGCAAGTCTACAGTTCCGTGCTTCCATGGCTGCCATCGCGTGCATGAGACACGAGCCGTTCGGCGGCGTGCCGATCTCAGTCATCGACACGCTGCTCAGCACTACCCCGACCGCGACCGCCGGCACCGTCGCTGCAAAGTGCCCAAGACACTCCACGTCCGTCGACGCGTCGATTTCCTCCTCTGGCTGCTCCGGGCCCTCCACTTGCTGGAAGAAAGGCGACATAGTGAGCTGGGCTAGCCGCGCTCGATGCTGTGGTGCCAGCGTTCCTTGTGGCCCCGCAGATGGTGGAGCCATACTTGGAGCCGCACGCGTGCGGACCAAGACGAGCTGTGCCTCGTCCATCTTCCTCTGGCGCGCTGGTGGTTCGCTGGATCCCTCCGCCTCCGCCTGCAGCGCCGCCACATCGGTAACCATCGTGACAACTCGGTGCTCGCCGCTGATGCTGTCGTGAGCTCGTTTTACGCACACTCCCGCTGTCGCTGTCTCCTGATCGTCTCCTGGGAGGACAATCCACCGCTGCTTGGGGTCTACGACCGCAACCGAGGGACGAGACGCCACGGCTGCCTTGGGCGTTTGTGGCTTCGCAGGGCCTGCCGGCGGCTGCTGCACTGGCGGGCGCATCTTCTTCTTGGGTTGGCCGAGCGCTGCCGAGACCAGCGCGATCGATTTCTGTGCTGCCTTCGCTTTCTTGGCCCGCTGCTGTTGCTTCGCGAGCTTCGTCGCGGCTGCGGTCGCTTGCTCAGCCTTCAGGGCTGCTGCCGCCAGCGCCTTCTCGATCGCCCGTGCCACCGCTGCTGCTTCTGCTTGCTGGCGCGCCTCTGCGTCAGCTTCCTCTGCCTTCCGGGCTTGGAGAACAACCTCCGCTTCTGCTGCTGCTTGCGCGGCTTTGGCGGCGAGCGCCGGAGCTAAGGTGGCTCGGTAGTTGCGCAGCTCGAGTCGGTGCGCTTCCAAAGATGCTGGCGGCGGGACCACGTCCGGAGCCGAGTTGATCTGGATCGTCATCGCACGCTCGAAGGGTGCGCGCTGCTTCGCCGCCTGCTTCTTGTCTTTGTGCGGGCACTTCGAGTTGTAGTGGCCGTTGCTTAGACAGATGGTGCGTGGGTGTCGTTGGGACAGGCGTGGCTGGTGCACACCGATTGAGAAGCTGAGCTCACCTTGGGTGATCTGCAGGCGTCAGACCTTCTCGATCATCGACGACGCCTCCAGTGTGTGCAGCGTGATGCTCCACACGTGAGTGTCGGTGTTGACGCCGACTGCAGGTACCGGCGTAATGCTCAGAATCGGTAGTCCGCCGCTGAGCTCCTTCGCGATGTTGCGGATGTCGTGCGGATCCATCGTCTCCCGGCCGAGCAGGTGGATCGGGTACATCATGTCCATGGCAGTTGCGTTCACGCCTGCGCGCTTGTCGTCCTGCTCGAACGTGTCGGTCGCTCGAAGCGTGACCGAGCCTAACGGAAGCTTGAACTTCTTTCCCACCCACTTGTCTCGCACGTCTGGTCGCTCGAAGCGCAGCACAGCGAGGTGCGAGGCAGCGGAGCCAAAGAAGGCGGTGATTTTTGGTTGCTGCATTCCCATCAGCATCATCTCGCGAGCGTGGCTGAGCAGATCAGAGATCTGAGAGGACGACTTCTGCTGAGAGAACGCATACACTGCGAGCTGCTGGCACGCGAGAAGCGCCTGGCGGTGGGAGAACGCCACCTCGTCGTCAGCGCCATCGACGTCATCGTTCTCGGGAGCTGGTCCCTCCTCTTCGTCAAGGAGGAGCTGGGCCGACGGGAAATCCTCGATCTCAACGTAGACACGAGCGTCGAGCGGATCATCCAGGTTGAGGTGGCGGATGAGGGCGTTGAGCTCCGGAAGTTCATCGGTGTCCGTTGCGTCGTTGGACGCCTTCAGCTCAGCCACGATCGGTGCAGGCACGATCCCCGTGTGACACCAACAGTTCCGGATGGTGTTTGCCGACACCTCGCCCCACGCCTTAACCGTGAACTTGATCGCCGTCAGCACGTCCATGCGACCAACAGCACCATCAGCCTTGAGCTGGTCAATCACCCAACGAACGAGATGCGTCTTGTACTTGCACTTGAAGCTGCGGATGATTCCAGCGTCCAGCGGCTGCAGAAAACTCGTGGTGTTTGGCGGGAGGAAGCGGACCGTCACGTTGGAGAGCTCGATCACGTCATGCGAGGACGCGTTGTCGACGAGCAGAAGTACTTGGCGGTCTTGCATGCGCAGGTTTAGACGATGGAGCCACTCGGAGGATAGCGCGCGCGTCATCCAGGCTTTCTTGTTAGCGTGATACTGCACTCCCAAACGAT
>JAADWY010000995.1:0-11194 GCA_023336355.1 Pythium dissotocum | reverse complement strand
ATGTGTCAGGTGGAGGAGGGGGAGGTAAATGGTCAGTCGGGACCGTGGTTGGATTTACTACAGCTGAAAGAGATGAGACCAGCCCAAATGGGGTCGATGATGTGACCAAATTCATACTCTTTCACACCGGACGTCATCTTCGTGAGGGTGAGAGATTTACAACGACACGATGCCCATCCATGTGCAAGCATCCGGTAATGAATCCACTCGATTACGTCGGCTTCGGATGAGCAACAGAACTTCAGCGACCGTCCACGTTCATTGAACATCGCCATCGGTGCTACTGTCGACAATTGACCTCCACTGGCGTGATGTTGGATATCATCTGACCTCTGCGTAGCGCAAACAGGCACTATGGACAACCACCACCTGGCATGCAGTTGGTCGAACCCAATCAATGACGGAGACATCTCCAAACGCCATGGTTAACACACCCATCCCTTGAGCGGCAGTCGAGCGATACGCTATAAGAGCATTGCCACCGGTAGGTTCTATTTTCGAGTCATAAAACAGTCGTAGAGACCCGGCCCTCTTGGTGAAAACCGCACGTTTGAACCTGCTCCCACCGCTTGGGATTTACTAGTATCCGACGCTCTATCACCACATGCTGAGTTTTTCATTATAAGTCCACCTCATAAAATTCATCAACATTATCATCCAATTTATGGACATTTTGACGAAATTAATAGCCAATCAGTGGAATATGTCCATTCAAAAACCGGTCCTATCTTCAGACCGAAGGGCCAAAAAATTGAATATAGAGGCGATAAAAATCTCGATAGGACCCCCATGGCAGCCCTTAAAACTATTGCCAGGGCTTAAACCGTCTCGTCTGCTATAAAATCCTCTTTTGACTCTGGGCGGCAATAGGACGACGATACCGTAGTCCCATTGCCGCCCAGCTTCTGCGAGGAATCGAGTGACACATGTAGCTGCAAACAAAGGTGGCGATCACGCCGGCTGCCTCTGACCCTGTCATAGACCTGACACGGTGATCCATGGTGAGTGTGACCGTTGCTGGTGGTGCCTCCTGGAGCAGACCGCTCAGCACAAGAGCAACCGAAATGTAACAGAAATGGTCGACATCGGCCGTACCGCGGACGAATATAATCGTTTTAAATGCTGAGGGCTTTGTATGCTGGCATGTTGTTGGTGTTGTTCGGAAGGGAAGACTCTCCACGGACCGCCTTTTTTCCCTTCCTGCGAAAACTAGATCCGTATATTAGCTTTGATTAGTCTAAAATACTTGTTTTATTCAATTATAGGTGTTACGATCACAATTATTGCAGTATTAGACAACTTCTACTACTACCTACTTTTGTGAATTACATAGAAATGAACCCTAGCTTTGGCAAAATGCATCTTTGTTGGCAGAGTGATATTGTCGAACCAAGAAAGCGCGGGAAAACCATGAGCGACGAAGACATGGACGACTGGGGCTCCGACGGCGGTGGCGGAGGAGGCTTCTTCTTCAGCTCCGACTCGGAGGATTGGAGCTCAAGCGAGTCGGACGACGACAGCATCGACCTGCTTTCCACCCACAGCGACAACGATGCAGCAGAAGAAGTAGAAGACGGCGAACAGAACAGTCAACGAGATGGCGCAGGCATGGCCAAGCGCTGGCGCTTCCTGTGGCGATACTTTAAAGTGTTGAGACGCCGTGTGAGTACTGTGGAGCCTCTTCGTCACGATACTGACGACGTCCGCTTAGGCCGCGGACCAGACGACTGGCGCATCGAGGTCGACATGGACGACGAAGAGGAGAGCGACGACGAGCAGATCGAGCACTTGCGCAAAATGCGCGAGGCATTGATTCTCACGAGTATGCTGGCAGAAGTGGATTACGAGGCGTGGATTACCGAGCTCCGTCGCACGTCGCGGTTCAAGGTGAAGCCGTTCATGGACGTCAAGTCGTACAAGCTCGAGCGCAAGTATTCCGTCGCGATCTATGGCAACTACGTGTCAGGCTCCTATAGCTGGGAGTTTCTTCAGGCGGCCTTTGGCGTGGAAAACTACAGCGCTCAGTTCATGAAGGACCTGGCGACACTCGCGAAGATCGCGGCCAAAGAAGGCGTGAATGTGTACAAGATGGAGCCGCTCTCGCTCACGTTCCGGATCCGCTGCAGTCGATACATCAAGTTCAGTCGCGCCCACCAAGTCAAAATCGTCCGCAACGTCCACGAGTGCGTCACCAAGATCGCCGAAATCGAGGCCAAGCTCAAGCTAAACCAGCGGTCGTCAAGGTACAAGGGCGTGCCCGTATTCCGTCTTGACGAACTGGATGTCAATTTCCGGTCGTTCACGGTGGGCTCTGGTTTGCTCAACGAGTTGCGGAAATTGATCGAGACGGGTATCCACGTCACTTCGCTGGTGCTACCAGAGCGTCTGAGTGGAGAGGAAGACGTTGATGGAGATACATTCTTCTCGGCGTGGGTGTCGCTGGCACGGGCCATTACGGGCCAAGGTTCCCGAGCAACCACAGTCAGTCACGCCACTCTTCCACCATGGTTCTGCATGGAGCCGTATCTCTCAGCGTTCTGCTCTGCGCTGCCGACCGCAAAGGGTCTTCGATTCGTTCGGCTGGAGAAGGGAGGTCCGAGGTTCGATGATTCTGCAGCAAGAGCTAGTGAGCAGTCGTGGGCGTGGCTTGGATACGGGCTCTTCGATCCGTCTTCGAGCAGCTCAGTCGAAACGTTGAGCTTGAAAGCATTCACACTGCGTGAAAAAGAGTTGGACACGCTCGAAGACTCGCTGGACACCAAGTGGGATTCGCTCTGGTACGCGTGGCGTCGTAAGTCGAAGATGCTTGGCACAGGCGAGGAAGCACCAGTTCGACGACAAGTGACGGTGATGAAAGGCACGACGCTGAAGCTCAAGCAAACTCACTACCGGGGTAGAAGTATCACCACGAATGAGTCGATACCAGCCATCGTGATGTCAGACGACGACGAATCCTCAAGCCGACCACTCGACGTTCTAGTCCCGGGCTTTGGATTTTGTTCGGTGGACCAATCGAACCTGCAGAAGAAGAAAGTGCGACGAACGAGTGCCAGTGCGAAGCCGACGGCTGTCACATCACTGTCTCCTGCACCAAGGCTGGGCCTGACCACGCTCCTTCTTGACATCGACGAGATCGACGGTGAGCACGAGGACCACGAAGATACACGAGGTGATCGCGTTGCACGACTGATAATGCTCGTCGGCAGCACGCTGAAGTCACTCAGCATCGAAGCCGAAGTTATGAACGACACCTCGCTGACTCGCTGTCTCGACGAATGTCCCATTCTCCAAAACCTGCGGCTCGGGCACATGGAGGTCGAGTCAATGTTCCCGTTGGTGCGTTTCCACGCGCAAGGCCGTCGTCTCTCATCCCTTGAGCTTCGTGATTTCTTAGTCCCAATCGAGCATTTCGACCAGTTTCTTCGCAACGTCGCCGACGACCAAGACGATGTGTATCGTCTCGAACGATTGGGGATCGGCCAGGGATGGAGCGACACGTTCCGCAACTCGACATCAGACGCATTGATCCACCTTCTCGAAACCGGCAAGCGACTCACGCATCTGCATTTGTTCACGACGGAGACGTGGCATGCAGGAGAGAACGCTTTCCATGACTTCGAGTTTCCACGCTTCCGACGTGAGGCTCTTACCTTCCCGCTCGAAATTCCGTGCCGACTCGCGTTTCTCAGTGTGTTGCGTCCGGAAAACGCATCCTCTGATCTGAATCCACGCTGTCAGTTGACCGAAGACCTGGTGAGGAACATATTCGAACTGGCAGCGTTCTGTGGGCGTCGAGTCGTCGTCACAGGACAGGACTCGTTCCTACGAATCAATCGCTACGACTGAAGGCCCAGCAAGGAGAAGAGGCAGCGGAAGATAAAGTTGCCGTTTATGTGTGGGCTTGCGGTGCATGTTCCGTTCGACACTCACCATCATCTTGTGTAGAAAGCATTGGACGAAGTATCGATACTGAAGGTCTAATCATGAAATTTTTTGGAGCTGACGGCATTGTCTGTACCGGTACGAGAAATCGTTGTTGAGAGGTTCAAGCGTTCGTCTCTCCGCTGAGATAGTCGCTAGGACTACAAGGTATGGCTTAATATTGGAGATAGGCATGACATTTCGCGTCGAATAACCAAACGCTACGAAACTTGAGGTGTTTTGCTGTACTTTGAGTGAGCGCTAATCGTGGTTGTTTAGCAGAGCGAGGACCTTGTCCAACAAAGCGCGCATCGTCTCGGACGGCGATGATGAGGTCTCGGTGTCCGTGTCTTTTGCTGGTGGAATCAAGCGACACTCGACCTTGATATCGGTGTGGGCAGCGTCCATGTACGAAAACGTAAAGCGAAGTCCTTCGGCGTCAACGTGGGTCTTCTTCTTGACCGAAAAATCTCGGATCTCCAGTGTCGACGGGAACACTGGGCCTGGCTCAACAGTCGTCTGGAACACGTCACTACTGCGTGCTGGCACGATCACGATGCTTTCAAGAGGAGCACGAGTCAGGTTGCTGTGTGCTGACGGCTCTCGTGAGCAGGCGCGGATGCGGAAGGCAGTCTGGTCGTCGAGTGACACGCTGTAGAGTCCGTGGACGACTCGCACAGGACGATGCTTCATGGGAACCCACTCACCACCATCCAGACGAAACTTGACAGACATGCCTTCGCCCTTCTTGCTCCCGCGCTCGCCGATGAAGACCGTCAGAACAGTCTGAAATGGAGTTTCTTCGGTCACAAGTGCTTGCAGCTTCTTAACGAGAGAGCCGACTGGAGCAGATGCAGTGTTGCATCCTTTTGCCCAACGCGTCTTGACGTCCTTGTACAACTTCAGACCAGTAAGCTGGTCCCACGTAAGCGGGTGCTTCGCCACGCGAGGGTTTAGTAGAGAGAAGCACGTCATCCCGAACACAGCCTTCAGCTTGACTTGTGATCCTGGTGCCGATCGAAACGAAGCCGTGTCTTGGACCAGACGCTGCTGGAAAGCCGCGTCGAACTCGTGGAGCCAAGAGCCATCGACCATGCGCGATACTGGCGCTGATGCATCAGCTTCACCGTTGCTGCGGACGAGTCGATACTCGAAGTCTTGGACATTGGGATCTCCGACAGATCTGTCGACCGGCTTTTCGAAGCGCCATACAGATCGACCAGGCTTCTTGACCACAGCATTCGCGAAGATAGCAGATGCACCACGGCCTGTATCGCGATGGCTGTGCTGCTGCTTCGGCCGTGGCGTGGGCGCCGTCATCTGTAGCTGCTGGAATAACTCCTCGAGACTCGAGACTGCGGCGTCCACTTTGTCTCGTTGTCCGGTCACTACGGCTTCCCCAGCATCGCCATTCACGAAGCAGCGGACACCATGCTTGGCTACGATCGCCTTCGTGTTGGCGCCGCCTTTCCCGATCACTCTGCCGACCGCTACGCCCGGCGGAAGCTTCACGCGCTCCGTGGTCGACGCCATTTCTCTCGTGGCTTGATGTTCCAGAATGATCATGTCCGTAACCCTCTCTAATCCGATTACAACTACCGCGTTATAATGACATCCTCTTTCAGAGTTTAGTGACCATATTGCCCTTGATCTTCTCGCCATAAAGACGACGACGACGACATGCGAAGATGAGCGACTGGGGATCGGCGGACGAAGAAGACGAGGCGTACTACCTTTCATGGGGGTACGGTGACGCCGCCGACGATGGCGATGGTGACGCCCTTGCATATGACGACGGTCGCGACGCGCCGGGGCCTCATCATTGGCTGCCGCCGCCCGATCCAAGCGCGCGCATGCCCGACAAGTGGCGCTTTCTGTGGAAGTGGTTCAACGTGCTCAAGTTCCAACTTCACCCAAGCGAATCGCTTCGGTACGACACCCACGACGTGCGCATTGGCCGCGAGCCGGACGACTGGCGCATCGACGTGTCGTTCCTGGAGGAGATGAGGCGTCCACGCGTTTCACTGGAGACGGCGTTCGATCGCATCCGAAAGATCCGAGAAGCGCTGCTGATCACCACGCTGTTCGCAGAAGTCGATTACGATACGTGGCTCAGTGAGCTCAAGCGCACGTCGCGGTTCAGCGCGGCCAGCTACATGGACCTGGAGAACCATCGCCTCCAGCGCAAGTACGCGGAGACGTTCTTCGGGGACTCATTCCCGGAGTTCTACAATTGGGAGCGGCTTCAACACTTCTTCGGCATCGAAAACTACAGCAAGGACTTCTTGAGTGACCTCAAGAAGCTAGCAGAACTCGCAGCGGAAGAAGGAGTCGCCGTGTACGCGGTGCAGTCCGTCCCCATCGAACTGCACTTCATGAACAACATGTTCTGTCAGTGGACACGTACACAGCAGTGCGAAATTGTACGCAACATCAAGGAAACGGTGCAGTGCATTTCGTCCATCGAGTATGAACGCACCACAAAGCGCAGAAGTAAGCGGCTGCACGGAGCACCGGTCTTCAATCTGGACGAAGGCATCATCATGAACTTCCGGGCGATGGAGATCCGATCGCGTCTGCTTGAAGAGATCCGCCGACTTGTCGACTCGGGCGCTCATATCAAGGACTTGACGTTGCCTTCGTGTTGGTCGGCGGGAGAATACGACAGTGACGAAGATGTGTACGACCCCAATGACGATGACCCGGACGACTTGATGGACGACGCCCTCGATCACTGGGTTCCACTGGCGCGAAGCTTGACAGGCAACAGTTATTGCCGCACACGTGTGAATCGCCTGGTGTTGTCCGTGTGTTACTGCAGTCCGCCGTTGTTGGCCGCGTTTTGTTCAGCACTAGCTACGGCTGCAGAGCTCAAGTTCGTGCGGCTAGAGACACGCATGGATGAAGGAGAGGGGTGGCAGGCATGGGCGTGGCTCGGTTACGCGCTCTTTAACAAGCGTCAACCAGCTCAGTCGAAGGATTGAGTCTGGCTGGGTTTGAGCTCGATGACGACAATCTGAACAGTCTCAAAGCTGCGATGAACGCCAAGGATCCACTCGCGCACCTCTGGCGTGAACTTGCCGAGCCAGACGAAGGCTTCGACTGCAACGCGCCATCATCCCGCCGGGAAGTCCTCATTGGCGGAAAGGCCATGCTGGATATATACGATCCAGACAGCTTCTTTGGTGAGTCCATCGAAGCGCCGTCGTTGATGTACGGAATCACGATGGACGATGGTCCGACAACAGACGTCATGGTGCCCGGGCTTGGGTTCTGTCAAGTGGACCGTGCCAAACTTGGGTTTAAGAGACAGCGTTGTTCTCCCCCAGTACTCAAACTCGCCGCGCTGGACCCAATCTGACGACACTCCTCGTAGACTATTGGTCACAACGTCGTGGTGATGATCCGGCGGATGCCTACACGTACCTGCCGCGACTTCTCAAGCTCATTGGGAAGTCGCTCACATCTCTCAGCATCTACGCTACCGACTTGGACGACTACTCGCTGGGAAAGAGTCTCGCGCATTGCCCCAGAATCAAGAATCTCAGCCTCGGTGGGATGAAATTCGAGTCGATCGACGTCATCACGGATCTCGACGTTCGTTTGGCGTCTCTTGAGCTCCGTGACTTCAGCATCGGCAGCGGCGAACTCGGCTACTATCTCTACCTGCTCTATGACGACAAGTTTCTCGAGCGACTCCGTATTGGAGATGGATGGAGCCGTCACTTCCGTGTCAGTGATACCGAAAAGCTGCAGGAAACTCTGGAGCAAAACACAAAGCTGCAGCTCGTCCATCTGTTCTTCACCACCTACTTCCCGGACCCACCACCAGATCCACTTCGAGATTGGAACTGCAAGAGATTCAACAAGCAGCTCCTAACCATTCCGATGGATTCGCCATCTCGATTCGCGTTTCTGAGCGTGTTGCGTCCAGACGATTCGACCCCCAAATCATGTGTGCGCTCTCAACTTTCAGAAGACATCATCAAGGTGTTCGAGTTCGCCGGCTCCAAGACGCGACGCAAAGTGATTGAGACGAGGGAGACCGGACTCGGTCTCGGGCGCTACGCTTGACAAAGTCTGCGTTGAAAAATCCTCGATCCGAAACTCGGCATTCATTTGGGTATCGCACAACTAGCACCACGTCTCTCTCCGTACTGACCACTTGTGCTGCTTGAAGTCTTAGATCCATCAAGAACTGACGAAGTTTCTATTCGTTTTCTCTCTCATCATTTGTCTCACCTTCTATCTCGTGATTGTGATATCTCGTAGTGCGAGGGAGAAGTAGCTGGGGACTACTATGCACTTTTCAAAACAGCGCTTGAGTACGGACGAGATACAAGCATACACGATGAAGATGATCACCCAGCGAGTACCTCTTCCTCTGGGCGTGAGCGCTGCAGCAGCGATCGGACAGCGCGGTCGGCCCGTCCGTACAATCGGGATAGCTCACTCCATCCGATGCGTCGTCGACGTTGACGCCAACGACTTCGTGCTCAAGGGGTTGAGTCACAACGTTCATCGCGCGCTGGAAGACGTCATTGCACTCTTCTCACGGATTCTTGAAGCGGGCCAAGTTCCCGTAAACGAAGGTGATTCGAGCGCACGCGAGAGAGCTTCGCTCATTCACCGCACTGCTGCAATGGTGAACGCGCAGAGCGAGTGGTGCTTCAAAGCGCGTTCGTCGTGTGAGCTCACTGACGATGACGTCGTCAAATACTTCAAATTTTGTCTGGATCAGAGTCTCGGTCGTGAAAGTGCAGTCGACAAACCGGCAAGTATCGGGTGGATCGAGAAGTACGACTTGAACTTCCAGCAACGCATGATTGCTGACCTGGCCTCTCTCGAGGGAGAGGAAGCTGGGAAAACTCTGAAGGTGATGACAGGGTTCGGACTGACTTGCTTGCTTGCGAGATCCGGATTTGGCAGATCGGCCGATGTCATTTGCTCAGTTGCAGTCAGTGTCGACATCACAGTTCAAGCCACACTGGTCGAACGTGTGAAATGGTCGGTCCGATCGCGTCTGCGAACTCGTGGATGAGTTGGAGTCTCTAATCAGGGAGCAAGAACTCAAGAGCCCCTTCTAACTCGCGGTTTACATCGGGAGCTGTGGTGCGAGCAGCCACGACGACGTCATTGTCAAGTACAACTACAACGATGAACTGCGCCAGTGGGAGCCTGTCCCAGCAGAAACCCTCCAACGACGCGTCACAAGGGCGCTGTATGACATTGCCGTCGAGAATGGAACGTCGATTCGCATCCGTGCATACTCTCGAGACGACGGGAGAGGCCATGACATGATACCGCATTTGGATGCATGGATGCCACCAAACGGATCGCCATTTGACACCGTCGTCACTCCAAGAAGCAGCTTCCCCTCGATCTCGTTCGTTCGCCACGTGTTGATCAAGAAGAAGTGTGGAGTTGTTTCCCACGGCTTGCGGTTCACGCTCAACTACTTGGACAAGTTCAGCACACGGATCAACATCCAGTGCCGACCACTCGACCAAACGGACACGGAAGCTGCCATCCCAACTCTCTCAGATTCCATGCAATTCCTTCTTGGCAAGATGCTGCTATCACTCAGTAGAAGCGGCCACTAAACGAGTAGATGAGGTACGAAATCATTTCTTGGATTGTCTAAAAGCTTGGTCAACGCGGAGCTGATCTACTGAGACCTTCTGCATGTGTCCCAGGAAGAGTATCTCGCTCATGATGTGGCTGGTATGCAGTACCAATCTCTCACAGATTTGAGAATAGAGTTGAGTGATGTCGCATCCAGGGGTTTACTCCCCGAATCGAAATATCCTCAGGATGCTTCAAAGTATCCTCAAGATACTTTGTGGCTTCCACTCATCTGTGCGCCGGAGGGAACCAACCACGCCCGACCTCTTCAGTCAGTCAGTCTCCGATTTACCAGCAACAAGAACCAAGATACCACACCATGGCGAGCAACCGATTCATCAGCCGCCCAGCCTTCTCGGAACGCGTGGTGATCCCTGAAGGTATTCTCGTTGGCGGTGTCATCGGCAAGGGCGGCAGCAACAGCAAACGCATCGTGGCTACTCATGGCGTCCGTTTTAACCTCGACTCGGACGCTCGCGTGGTGGCGATTACTGGCTCACGAAATGGAGTCGAGGGGGCCGTCAGTGATCTACTGGAGCTACTCGAGCGGCTTCGACTCCAAAGTCACAGTCACAGTCACAGTCACCCCCGTGAATCGATGGCCAAGGCTGCCCACGCCATTGCGGTCAAGCGTCATGGCCGTGAGAGCTCGTGGTGTTTTGAACGCGTGTCCCCTGACGGGCTTGGCCAGGATCGAAGTGTCAAGGACCCTCCATATCGCCTCACGGAGCACGGTCGTGTGGACGAGAAAGCGGGCAACTACAGCGACAACACCGATGGAGAAGATGAAGCAGTCACGTCGTGGATCTCCGAGTTCACTTCACGCTTTCAAGAACGAATGGTGCGAGATGTGGCCACGATCTCGCAAAATCTCCCTCTACCCATCAAGATCAAGGCTGCCTTTGGACAACAGTGCTTCGGTCTCCCAGACATGGCCCTCGCGAATGGGGCCAAGCTTCAGTGGGAGCAGCTTCAGCAACTTCAGTTGCACAGTCAGATCAAGCCACGCTGGTCGAATACAGGCGACAAGGCGTCCCCGGCGCTTTCCAAGCTCGTTGGTGAACTAGAGGCGCTATACACGGCCGAAATGCCGCTTCGACAGGATCTCACCGTGTACATGAATTCCCGCACTCGCGTTGGCCGCCACTGGGACTTCTCAGTCAAGTTTCGTCGGGTTGATGGCGTCTGGGTACCCGTTGAACGTCGTCCGATGCGTGTTGTGCACGCCTTGTACAACATCGCGATGGATAACGATGCAGCTTTCCGGATCCGAGTTTACTCCCGTGAAGATGCACCAGAGACCCTCGAATATGCCGAGTTGGCATCGCATTTGGAGATCTCAGAACGGGTGCCGGGCGATCTGTTCAACACCGAAGTGAAACTTCTGCCAGGATGTCCGTCCGATTTGGTGATCCGAAATGTCAGCGTCAAGGAAACGACGCGCGTCCACTGGAAGGGGCTTCGCTTCGCTGTGTCGTACACAGACGCGAGCCACGAGAACGTGAGTATGGTAGATTATTTCTGGGGTCTAATGACGGTCAGGTCTGCTTTAATGGTCAGATGGCTTCCTGACCGGACAAGCAGACCCGACCAAAACGCTGTTGGACTTCAAGTCCCAAGTTGAAGTAGTAGAAAGGTATCATGCAGT